>CM076609.1:83895689-84039356 GCA_038502775.1 Hippodamia convergens | reverse complement strand
TTCGATCACTTCATCTTCACATAATAAGTTGAATCTTCATAATCTGGATCCCATTCTGCATTGCTGCATTTTCTTCTGGGGAATATCACTCAACAAATAATATCACTCACAAATATTATTCACTCGAAAGTTTCATTAGCGCACTTAGAGAGAATCTTCATTATATGATCGCCGTTCATTTTCTTCTTCACAACACTTCAAAACCAAATCCTATTCGGTCACTCATCTTCACATAATAAGTTTAATCTTCATAATCTGGATCCCATTCTGGTTTTTTAATTTTTTTTATCGCCTTTCACTTCATCTTCCCATTATAGGTTGAATCTTCAACATCAGAGCTTGGTTCAACTTGGCCGATCGTTCTTCTGGTTACATCAAGTCATAAAATACAGAGTGTCTCTCAATACAAGGGAAGAACATGAGGAAATGATTCCTTGATGAAAATCCGGAGTAGTCGATATAACTTTTTCTCGAAATCAACCCCTCCCCAAGATAAGTCCTCAAGAAGGCTTTGACGAGATGACAATCTTTAATTTTTTTCAATGCGTTCCAGAGAACACTGAGTTATGAACCTCCACATAATATGAAGCACGGAGTGAGTGATTTTCACGCATTTTTCAGGATCTCTTAACTTCATAAGTAGTGGATGAAAATTACAACCCATTATGATTTATCCTCAACAATATTTCTCAGGAAAAAGATTTGCGAAAATGAAATTCTCTTGTTGTCTCCTATTCAATTTTGGGGAAAAGGTTCTCTGAATATTTTCGATAGAGTCGATATCTTTTTTCAGAAAAAATAAAAATTTAAAAGCACTTCTTATTAGATTTCATTATATTTAATAGAAAGGGGTATTTAATGGAATAGCCTAAACTATTAAATAAAATTTTAACTCATCAGCGGCGTTTTTAAATTTTGATTCATTCTGAGAAAACTATAGACTGTATCGAAATTCTGCAAAAGACTCTATTTCTCCAGAATTCAATATGAAACCATAGGAGAATATGCGTTCTCGAAAATCTACTCTATGAGAACATTCATTGAAAGAAAAGCATAAGGCGTTGTTATTTTCAACCAATACCAATTGAGCTACGACACTAAAAAATGTATGAGCATTACCTACTAAGTGCCCCATATTATGGATAGATTTATGACCCAATGTTCTTTAGAACCCGTAAAAAAAATTAAAACTACCAACACGAACGCCTCCTAAGGGCTGTATCTTGTAAGAGAGGTCCATATCGAAAAAAAAATTATATTTACTACATCTGGTAATTTACATAAAGGAATCATGTCCTAAAGTGCATCTCGTTCAATTACAGGCACACTGTATTTCACAGTCGACTGTTTCATCAGCGCCTTAAAGAAAATCATCATCTGCTTGGCTTTCTGGTGAATCTTGATGATCTGCTTCGATGTTTTATCTTCATCTTTTTAATACTTCATTATGGCATTACAAGATTAATCTTCATCATCGGAGACCTGTCTGCTATCATCCCAAAAATTACATCACTCGAAAGTTTCGAAATTCCAATCTGGGGTAGGAGAGTAGGAGGAATCTTCGTTATATGATCGCCTGATGTTTTTTTTTCGTTTCATCACATCAAAATCACGTCTATTCGATCGCTTAATCTTCACTTAATAAGTTGAATATTCACAGTCTGGATCTCATTCTGCTTTGCTGAATTTTCTTCTGGAAATATCACTAAGCAAACAATATAACTCAACAAATAATATCACTCGAAAATTTCATTAGCGCACTAAGAGAGAATCTTCATGATATGATCGCCTGTTCATTTTCTTCTTCACAACACTTCGAAAACCAACCTATTCGATCACTTCATCTTCACATAATCAGTTGAATCTTCATAATCTGGATCCCTTCTTGCCTTGCTGAATTTTCCTCTGGTAATATCCTCTAACAAATTATATCACTGGAAGTTCCGAATGTTTCATCTGGGGACCATGAGGGACACTTCATCATATGCTCGCTGTTTATTTTTTTCCTTCTCGACACTTCAAAACCACATCCAATCCAATCACTTCAGTTTCACATAATAATCTCATCCCGCTTTGCTGAATTTTCTTCTGGAAATATCACTCAACAAATATTATCACTCGGAAGTTTCATTAGCGCACTAAGGAGAGAATCTTCATTATATGGTCGCCCGTTCATTTTCTTCTTCACTTCATCTTCACATAATAAGTAGAATCTTCATAATCTGGACCCATTCTGCATTGCTGAATTTTCGTCTGGGATTATCCTCTAACTAATGACATCACTGGAAGTTCCGAAAGTTTCATCTAGGGACCATAAGGGAATCTTCATCATATGCTGGCCGGTTTATTTTTTTTCTTCTGGACACTTCAAAACCACCTTGAATTCAATCACTTCAGTTTCACATAAAAAATCTCATTCCGCTTTGCTGAATCTTCTTCTGGCAATATCACTCAATCAATATTATCACTCGAAAGTTTCATTAGCGCACTAAGAGAGATCTTCATTATATGATCGCCCGTTCATTTTCTTCTTCACAACACTTCAAAACCTCATCCTATTCGATCACTTCATCTTCACATAATGAGTTGAATCTTCATAATCTGGATCTCACTCTGCCTTGCTGAATTTTCGTCTGGGAATATCCTCTAACAAATTACATTCTGGAATTTCCGAAAGTTTCATCTGGGGCATAAGGAATCTTCATCATATGCTCGCCTGTTTATTTTTTTCGTTCTGGACACTTCAAAACCACATCCAATTCAATCTCTTCATTTTCAATAATAATCTCATTCCGCTTTGCTGAATTTTCTTCTGGGAATATCACTCAACAATAATATCACTCAAAAATATTATCACTCGAAAGTTTCATTAGCGCACTAAGAGAGAATCTTCAATATATGATCGCCGTTCATTTTCTTCTTCACAAACACTTCAAAACCACATCTATTGGATCACTTCATCTTCACATAATAAGTTGAATCTTCATAATCTGGATCCCATTCTGCATTGCTGAATTTTCTTCTGGGAATATCACTCAACAAATAATATCACTCAACAAATATTATCACTCGAAAGTTTCATTAGCGCACTTAGAGAGAATCTTATTATATGATCGCCCGTTCATTTTCTTCTTCACAACACTTCAAAACCACATCCTATTTCGATCACTTCATCTTCACATAATAAGTTGAATCTTCATAATCTGGATCCCATTCTGCATTGCTGATTTTCTTTGGGAATATCACTCAACAAATAATATCACTCAACAAATATTATCACTCGAAAGTTTCATTAGCGCACTTAGAGAGAATCTTCATTATATGATCGCCCGTTCATTTTCTTCTTCACAACACTTCAAAACCATATCCTATTCGGTCACTTCATCTTCAACTTGGCCGATCGTTCTTCTGGTTACATCAAGTCATAAAATACAGAGTGTCTCTAAATACAAGAGAAGAACATGAGGAAATGATTCCTTGATGAAAATCCGGAGTAGTCGATATAACTTTTTCTCGAAATCAACCCCTCCCCAAGATAAGTCCTCAAGAAGGCTTTGACGAGATGACAATCTTTAATTTTTTTCAATGCGTTCCAGAGAACACTGAGTTATGAACCTCCACATAATATGAAGCACGGAGTGAGTGATTTTCACACATTTTTCAGGATCTCTTAACTTCATAAGTAGTGGATGAAAATTACAACCCATCATGATTTATCCTCAACAATATTTCTCAGAAAAAGATTTGCGAAAATGAAATTCTCTTGTTGTCTCCTATTCAATTTTGGGGAAAAGGTTCTCTGAATAATTTCGATAGAGTCGATATCTTTTTTCAGAAAAAATAAAAATTTAAAAGCACTTCTTATTAGATTTCATTATATTCAATAGAAAAGGGTATTTAATGGAATAGCCTAAACTATTAAATAAAATTCAAACTCATCAGCGGCGTTTATAAATTTTGATTCATTCTGAGAAAACTATAGACTGTATCGAAATTCTGCAAAAGACTCTATTTCTCCAGAATTCAATATGAAACCATAGGAGAATATGCGTTCTCGAAAATCTACTCTATGAGAACATTCATTGAAAGAAAAGCATAAGGTGTTGTTATTTTCAACCAATACCAAGGGAGCTACGACACCTAAACAATGTATGAGCATTACCTACTAAGTGCCCCATATTATGGATAGATTTATGACCCAATGTTCTTTAGAACCCGTAAAAAAATTAAAACTACCAACACGACAACGCCTCCTAAGGGCTATATCTTGGAAGAGAGGTCCATATCGAAAAAAAATTATATTTACCACATCTGAATTTACATAGAGGAATCATGTCCTGAAGTCCATCTCGTTCAATTACAGGCACACTGTATATCACAGTCGACTGTTTCATCAGCGCCCTTAAAGAAAATCATCATCTGCTTGGCTTTCTGGTGAATCTTGATGATCTGCTTCGATGTTTTATTTTCATCTTTTTATTACTTCATTATGGCATTACAAGATTAATCTTCATCATCGGAGACCTGTCTGCTATCATCCCAAAAATTACATCACTCGAAAGTTTCGAAAATTCCAATCTTGGGAGTAGGGGAGAATCTTCATTATATGATCGCCTGATGATTTTTTTCGTTTGATCACATGAAAATCACGTCCTATTCGATCGCTTAATCTTCACTTAATAAGTTGAATCTTCACAGTCTGGATCTCATTCTGCTTTGCTGAATTTTCTTCTGGAAATATCACTAAGCAAACAATATAACCCAACAAATAATATCACTCGAAAATTTCATTAGCGCACTAAGAGAGAATCTTCATTAAATGATCGCCCGTTCATTTTCTTCTTCACAACACTTCAAAACCACAACCTATTCGATCACTTCATCTTCACATAATGAGTTGAATCTTCATAATCTGGATCCTATTCTGCCTTGCTGAATTTTCGTCTGGGAATATCCTCTAACAAATTACATAACTGGAAGTTCCGAAAGTTTCATCTGGGGACCATATGGGAATCTTCATCATATACTCGCCTGTTTATTTTTTTCCTTCTGGACACTTCAAAACTACATCCAATCCAATCACTTCATTTTCACATTATAATCTCATTCCGCTTTGCTGAATTTTTTTCTGGGAATATCACTCAACAAATAATATCACTCAACAAATATTATCACTCGAAAGTTCATTAGCGCACTAAGAGAGAATCTTCATTATATGATCGCCCGTTCATTTTCTTCTTCACAACACTTCAAAACCACATCCTATTCGATCACTTCATCTTCACATAATAAGTCGAATCTTCATATGTGGACCTCATTGTGCTCTGTGGTCTTTTCTTCTGCGAATATCCTTCAACTAATTGTATCATTTGTAAGTTCCATGGAGAAACTTCATCGTCTGCCTGGCTATCTGGTTAATCGTGATGACCTACTTGGCAATTTCTTTTCTTTCATTATCACTTCATGAACAATATCATGTTGGCTGACTTCATATCCGCATTATAAATTGAATATTCCTATTCTGCTTTTTTGATTTTTTTCTAGGATTCTTCATTATGAGTTGAATCTTCGCCATCTGCTGTTTTCTCGTGAATCTTTATGATCTGCTGTTATCTCTTTTAATTTTCTTATTGCTTCTTGTTCTTCGATCTTCGCATTATGAATTGAATCTTCACAGGATAGGATTTTAGTCTCCATCGGTGAATACTGTTACTGCCGTATGTTTCTGATCATAATTCACAATCTATATCAAACTATATTATTTATACTTACGTATACCTATTTATTTCAAACACCTGTTTCTTCTCCTGCTTGGCTGTTTTCATTCACAACTTATATCACATTCTATTTCAATTACAAATTCTTGCGCCTCACAAATCAAACTGAAAAATTTTTTCCTGAAAAACTTGAACGTCGCAATCCGCTTTCAAAGAATTCCGCATTTAATTAAATTTTTATATATAAAAATCGCAAATTGTACATTTACTGATATCAGTCTGAATCAATCCCGTCAAAAAAAACATGATTCGAATTAATTCTGGTAGGATTTTGCAATTTCTGAAAGTGAATAAGTAAAATAAGAAAAATTTCCTGAAATTATGATACGAAATTTTCCCACGAATGAAGCAAATACGTAAAATCGTAATACAAGCAGCGTACCAAAGTGGTAATAAAAGAAACTAAAGAGAAGTACTCATTGAAACAGTCGACGAGAAACATGAAAAGCACTCACATTGACGATAAAAATTCTTGATTTTAACGCTCTTGGTCCAACGATGGCTAGAGTTGGGAACGACGTCAAGGAGATCCCTTAGTGACCCCTCCCCGCCGTAGCAGGGAGAAACCATGCTCTAAGACCTATCAGTCAATTCCTTTTCTTCGGCCGAGATCGGCCATCGTTGCACTGGTCCAAATTTCCTGAAAAACAATTGATATTTAAAAACAAACTTTGGTATTGGATGTGAATAAAGATATAAAGTTCCCATGCTAATTCATGCTCCTCACAATTTTTCACTGAGGCTGGATCTGACAGTTCATTATCCATAATCTAATTCTCGATAATATCAACGAATCAATCAGGTTTTTTTAGAAAATTTCGACAGGTAAGACCAAGACCATCAATGTGAGGACAACTTTCGTTTTGAGACAATTATATGGTAATTTAAATCAGTTTCTATTGTCAATATACATTATACTGGGTTATACAATGACTAATAACCCTGTGTAAGCGTGAGATAACTAAGATTTTTCTAGGGAATGGTCCTGGCATTATCTGTCATTCGTACGAGCTTTTCTGAAAGAAAAGAGAAGAAAGTTCATTCCACTTTTGAAAATCTATGGATAAGTGCATTTTCTGATTGGAGAAGCGGAATAATATTTACCTATTTGGAAAACCCATTTTTGATTCTATATATCCACTGGTGCATACCGTCGATAGTTCATAGACAGCGAGTTAATGAACGCATCAATTGAACACTTTCATTCGAACTTCGAGTCATGTTGGCAGAGCGCATAGTAGTCATTACTCCTAAGCGCTTTTCTGAAATAAAAAGAAGACACATGAGATTTTCAGATTTGAAAAGTCCTATAATGAATGTTTTTTATATATTTGAAAGTGAAAAAAATATTTACCTATTTGGAAAACCATTTTTGCTTCCATTTCACCACTGGTATTACTATCTGAATTTTTGTTTTTTTTTTGTGGTTAGGAATATTGAGTTTCATCTTATTTATCAAAATTCTTTGACTTAATCTAAGTCAACACACAGTCGTTAATTCAGCCACAGCTACTGATTCATCAAACGGATTAATTAATCCATTTCTTTCGTACTTCTTCACCACTGATAACCATATTTATCAAAATATCTGAATTATTGTTTTCATCGATCATATGCTATTTTCAGTTTCCTTATGTCTGCTCATCCAGCTTCTTCGTCTCCATCATTCTCAAAACTGAGTGCATAGATTTGGGGCACTCTGTATAAACGCAGGCTCATCTATGGAATTTTCTGTAAACCATATTTAACTTCTCTCTATTCGTGGTTCCACCCTGTTCTATCAGTTTTAATCTATAACTGTGGCGTCTATTCAGGCGATGATCAGCTAAAACCAAACGTATTAAAAAAAAATTAATTTTTAGGGTAAACGTTACTGCGTTTAGGGTTATCCGGTTGAAACATCCAACCCTGCCAATTTGTCAGTAACGCATACCTTCTACAGAGTTTGAGAAAAAAATGCCGGACAATGAATTGATTGAATATGTACTTGTATCGTTGAAGTACCTATTCGTATAAATAGAATACTTAACTTCACCAAAACACCTGTCACTCACTACGCGAGTCAAAACGTTTCGTGACTTGAAATCGAGCGAATTCATCATTTGCTGTTTTGAAAAGAGCCCGATGATTGGATTTTCAGGAAGAAGCTGACCAAATAGCTGAATGCCACATGAAGAAGCAAATTGATGAGACCTGTATAAGACCCGTATTGATTTACGCCGCTGAAACGGGAGCGGAAACATCAGAAACAAAAAGGAAAATGAGAAAGAAATTGAAAATACTACGAACAATAAGACGGACAACACGTATTCTGTTGAATACGCACTCTGTGAGAGTTAGATATAAAGGAAGTTGTTCGATGGGTGAGAACAAGCGTAGATCGGATTGCTCCAGAGGGCCAAAACCCAAAAACCATCGATGAAACCACCAGTTGCGAGGCCTTCAAAACGTTGATAGTACAGCTGGACATCAATGTCAAAAGAAGGAAGATGACAGAAATGACAGGACTCAGTCCTTTTTCAAGAGGAAGAAGAAACAGAAGAAGCAAAATTTGGGCGTGTGGTTGATCATGTGTGTGTGATTGATCATTTGTGTGATTGATAATGTGTGTGGTTGATCCTGTGTGTGATTGATAATGTGTGTGGTTGATCCTGTGTGTGATTGATCCTGTGTGTGATTGATCATGTGTGTGATTGATCATGTGTGTGATGGATCGGCGACAGCTGGTTCCCGGTCCTTGGCATTTTGCTCGACTGCTTGGGATTCTAGGGCATTGCAGATCATCTCAGTCTTCATCTCATTCAACACTCGGTCTATTGTTCATAGACAGGGAATAAACGAATGCATCAATTGATCACTTTGATAAGAACTTCGTATCATCCTGGTAAAGCTCACGGTATTCGTCTTTGGTGCGAGTATTTCTGAAATGAAGAAAAAAAAAAAGATATTTCTATCGAGAAAAATTTCAATGAGAGCATTTTCTGATGAAGAAAAAAATGAAAAAATATTCACCATTTGGAAAAACATTTTTTGCTCTTATCTCAACACTGATAACAAGGTTTATCAGATTATCTGAACATTCTGTCATTTGCTATTTTTCATTTCATGTTTTTTGTCTATCAAGATTCTTAGTCTTGATTTCTTCTATCAACACAGAGTCGATAGTTCAGCGACAGCAACTGATTCATCAAACGGATTAATTGGTCCTTTTCATTCGGACTTCGAGTCATTTTGGCATAACTCACAACATTTATTTTCTAGAGGCACGTTTCTGAAATAAAAAGAATATAGATGATATTTTCCGATTTGAAAAATCTTACCACGAAAGCTTTTTATGAAAGCGGAAAAATATTTACCTATTTGGAATAACCCTATTTGCGTCTATTTCACCACTCGTAAATAGGTTTATCAGACTATCTGAGTTTTCGGTTATTTCT
Source organism: Hippodamia convergens (assembly GCA_038502775.1). NCBI lineage: Eukaryota > Metazoa > Arthropoda > Insecta > Coleoptera > Coccinellidae > Hippodamia > Hippodamia convergens. Next base: position 84,030,142 of record CM076609.1, on the reverse strand, counting down.
GTTATTTGTGATTTTGAATTCATTCTGTTTGTTAATCATAATTCTTTGTCTTCATCTCACTCAACACACAGTTGATATTTCAGCCACAGCTATCGATTCAACAAACGGATTAATTTATTACTTTTCTTAGTACTTCTTCACTACTGGTAAATGGGTTTATCAGAATATCGAAATATTCAGTTATTTGTTATTTTGAGTTTGCTCTGGTTTGTTTGTCTAGATTCTTTGTCACTATCTTACTCAACATACAGTTTTAATCCATAACTGTGAGGTCTATTCAGTCGATGATCAGCTAAAACTAAACGTATTAAAAAAAATTAATTTTTAGGGTAAACGTTACTGCGTTTAGGGTTATCCGGTTGAAACATCCAACCCTGCCAATTTGTCAGTAACGCATACCATCCAAGGAGTTTGAGAAAGAGTTTTCAGGAATAGCACTCAACAAATAATATCACCCAACAAATAATATCACTCAACAAATAATATCACTCAACAAATAATATCACTCGAAAGTTTCATTAGCGCATTAAGAGAGAATCTTCATTATATGCTCGCCTGTTCATTTTCTTCTTCTCAACACTTCAGAACCATATCCCGTTCGATCACTTCATTTTCACATAAGTTGAATCTTCATAATCTGGATCTCGTTCTGCTTAGCTGTGTTTTCTTCTTCTTATCACTTCACAAACCATACCCTAGTCTATAACTTCATATTCGCATTATTGGTTGAATCTTCTTCATAGGAGCCCTGTTCTTCCAGGAATCTTTATCATAGGAGTCTTTTTTGCTTGGCTGACTTTTATTTTGACAATTTCGCTCATCAAATTATATCACACTCCACTTTTTAATAAGTGCAGTTATTGAGAATCTTCTTCAACTGCTAGGCTTTCTCGTGAATCGTGATGATTTGCTGGTATCTGTTTTAATTCTCTTATGGCTTTTTTTCTTCGAACTTCGCATTATAAGTTGAATCTTCAGCATTAATTCCCTGTTCGGCTGTTTTATTCATCTCAGCATCACTTCAAGAACCACATTATTTTATCTTCGTATTATAATTTGAAACTTCAACATCTAAACCCCGGGTGATTGGCTTGGCTGGTTTTTTAATTTTTTTTATCGCTTTTCACTTCATTTTCCCATTATAGGTTGAATCTTCAACATCAGAGCTTGGTTCAACTTGGCCGATCGTTCTTCTGGTTACATCAAGTCATAAAATACAGAGTGTCTCTAAATACAAGGGAAGAACATGAGGAAATGATTCCTTGATGAAATCCGGAGTAGTCGATATAACTTTTTCTCGAAATCAACCCCTCCCCAAGATAAGGCCTTAAGAAGGCTTTGACGAGTTGACAATCTTTAATTTTTTTCAATGCGTTCCAGAGAACACTGAGTTATGAACCTCCACATAATATGAAGCACGGAGTGAGTGATTTTCACACATTTTTCAGGATCTCGTAACTTCATAAGTAGGAAATGAAAATTACAAACCATCATGATTTATCCTCAACAATATTTCTCATGAAAAAGATTTGCGAAAATGAAATTCTCTTGTTGTCTCCTATTCAATTTTGGGGAAAAGGTTCTCTGAATAATTTCGATAGAGTCGATATCTTTTTTCAGAAAAAATAAAAATTTAAAAGCACTTCTTATTAGATTTCATTATATTTAATAGAAAAGGGTATTTAATGGAATAGCCTAAACTATTAAATAAAATTTAAACTCATCAGCGGCGTTTATAAATTTTGATTCATTCTGAGAAAACTATAGACTGTATCGAAATTCTGCAAAAGACTCTATTTCTCCAGAATTCAATATGAAACCATAGGAGAATATGCGTTCTCGAAAATCTACTCTATGAGAACATTCATTGAAAGAAAAGCATAAGGCGTTGTTATTTTCAACCAATACCAATTGAGCTACGACACCTAAACAATGTATGAGCATTACCTACTAAGTGCCCCATATTATGGATAGATTTATGACCCAATGTTCTTTAGAACCCGTAAAAAAATTAAAACTACCAACACGACAACGCCTCCTAAGGGCTGTATCTTGTAAGAGAGGTCCATATCGAAAAAAAAAATTATATTTACTACATCTGGTAATTTACATAAAGGAATCATGTCCTAAAGTGCATCTCGTTCAATTACAGGCACACTGTATTTCACAGTCGACTGTTTCATCAGCGCCCTTAAAGAAAATCATCATCTGCTTGGCTTTCTGGTGAATCTTGATGATCTGCTTCGATGTTTTTATCTTCATCTTTTTAATACTTCATTATGGCATTACAAGATTAATCTTCATCATCGGAGACCTGTCTGCTATCATCCCAAAAATTACATCACTCGAAAGTTTCGAAAATTCCAATCTTGGGAGTAGGAGAGAATCTTCGTTATATGATCGCCTGATGATTTTTTTCGTTTCATCACATCAAAATCACGTCCTATTCGATCGCTTCATCTTCACTTAATAAGTTGAATATTCACAGTCTGGATCTCATTCTGCTTTGCTGAATTTTCTTCTGGAAATATCACTAAGCAAACAATATAACTCAACAAATAATATCACTCGAAAATTTCATTAGCGCACTAAGAGAGAATCTTCATGATATGATCGCCTGTTCATTTTCTTCTTCACAACACTTCGAAACCACAACCTATTCGATCACTTCATCTTCACATAATCAGTTGAATCTTCATAATCTGGATCCCATTCTGCCTTGCTGAATTTTCCTCTGGTAATATCCTCTAACAAATTATATCACTGGAAGTTCCGAATGTTTCATCTGGGGACCATAAGGGAATCTTCATCATATGCTCGCCTGTTTATTTTTTTCCTTCTCGACACTTCAAAACCACATCCAATCCAATCACTTCATTTTCACATAATAATCTCATCCCGCTTTGCTGAATTTTCTTCTGGAAATATCACTCAACAAATATTATCACTCGGAAGTTTCATTAGCGCACTAAGGGAGAATCTTCATTATATGGTCGCCCGTTCATTTTCTTCTTCACTTCATCTTCACATAATAAGTAGAATCTTCATAATCTGGACCCATTCTGCATTGCTGAATTTTCGTCTGGGATTATCCTCTAACTAATGACATCACTGGAAGTTCCGAAAGTTTCATCTAGGGACCATAAGGGAATCTTCATCATATGCTGGCCTGTTTATTTTTTTTCTTCTGGACACTTCAAAACCACCTTGAATTCAATCACTTCAGTTTCACATAAAAATCTCATTCCGCTTTGCTGAATCTTCTTCTGGCAATATCACTCAACAAATATTATCACTCGAAAGTTTCATTAGCGCACTAAGAGAGAATCTTCATTATATGATCGCCCGTTCATTTTCTTCTTCACAACACTTCAAAACCTCATCCTATTCGATCACTTCATCTTCACATAATGAGTTGAATCTTCATAATCTGGATCTCACTCTGCCTTGCTGAATTTTCGTCTGGGAATATCCTCTAACAAATTACATTCTGGAATTTCCGAAAGTTTCATCTGGGGACCATAAGGGAATCTTCATCATATGCTCGCCTGTTTATTTTTTTCGTTCTGGACACTTCAAAACCACATCCAATTCAATCACTTCATTTTCACATAATAATCTCATTCCGCTTTGCTGAATTTTCTTCTGGGAATATCACTCAACAAATAATATCACTCAACAAATATTATCACTCGAAAGTTTCATTAGCGCACTAAGAGAGAATCTTCATTATATGATCGCCCGTTCATTTTCTTCTTCACAACACTTCAAAACCACATCCTATTCGATCACTTCATCTTCACATAATAAGTTGAATCTTCATAATCTGGATCCCATTCTGCATTGCTGAATTTTCTTCTGGGAATATCACTCAACAAATAATATCACTCAACAAATATTATCACTCGAAAGTTTCATTAGCGCACTTAGAGAGAATCTTCATTATATGATCGCCCGTTCATTTTCTTCTTCACAACACTTCAAAACCACATCCTATTCGATCACTTCATCTTCACATAATAAGTTGAATCTTCATAATCTGGATCCCATTCTGCATTGCTGAATTTTCTTCTGGGAATATCACTCAACAAATAATATCACTCAACAAATATTATCACTCGAAAGTTTCATTAGCGCACTTAGAGAGAATCTTCATTATATGATCGCCCGTTCATTTTCTTCTTCACAACACTTCAAAACCAAATCCTATTCGGTCACTTCATCTTCACATAATAAGTTGAATCTTCATAATCTGGATCCCATTCTGGTTTTTTAATTTTTTTTATCGCCTTTCACTTCATCTTCCCATTATAGGTTGAATCTTCAACATCAGAGCTTGGTTCAACTTGGCCGATCGTTCTTCTGGTTACATCAAGTCATAAAATACAGAGTGTCTCTAAATACAAGGGAAGAACATGAGGAAATGATTCCTTGATGAAAATCCGGAGTAGTCGATATAACTTTTTCTCGAAATCAACCCCTCCCCAAGATAAGTCCTCAAGAAGGCTTTGACGAGATGACAATCTTTAATTTTTTTCAATGCGTTCCAGAGAACACTGAGTTATGAACCTCCACATAATATGAAGCACGGAGTGAGTGATTTTCACACATTTTTCAGGATCTCTTAACTTCATAAGTAGTGGATGAAAATTACAACCCATCATGATTTATCCTCAACAATATTTCTCAGGAAAAAGATTTGCGAAAATGAAATTCTCTTGTTGTCTCCTATTCAATTTTGGGGAAAAGGTTCTCTGAATAATTTCGATAGAGTCGATATCTTTTTTCAGAAAAAATAAAAATTTAAAAGCACTTCTTATTAGATTTCATTATATTCAATAGAAAAGGGTATTTAATGGAATAGCCTAAACTATTAAATAAAATTCAAACTCATCAGCGGCGTTTATAAATTTTGATTCATTCTGAGAAAACTATAGACTGTATCGAAATTCTGCAAAAGACTCTATTTCTCCAGAATTCAATATGAAACCATAGGAGAATATGCGTTCTCGAAAATCTACTCTATGAGAACATTCATTGAAAGAAAAGCATAAGGTGTTGTTATTTTCAACCAATACCAATAGAGCTACGACACCTAAACAATGTATGAGCATTACCTACTAAGTGCCCCATATTATGGATAGATTTATGACCCAATGTTCTTTAGAACCCGTAAAAAAAATTAAAACTACCAACACGACAACGCCTCCTAAGGGCTGTATCTTGGAAGAGAGGTCCATATCGAAAAAAAATTATATTTACCACATCTGGTAATTTACATAGAGGAATCATGTCCTGAAGTCCATCTCGTTCAATTACAGGCACACTGTATTTCACAGTCGACTGTTTCATCAGCGCCCTTAAAGAAAATCATCATCTGCTTGGCTTTCTGGTGAATCTTGATGATCTGCTTCGATGTTTTATTTTCATCTTTTTATTACTTCATTATGGCATTACAAGATTAATCTTCATCATCGGAGACCTGTCTGCTATCATCCCAAAAATTACATCACTCGAAAGTTTCGAAAATTCCAATCTTGGGAGTAGGGAGAATCTTCATTATATGATCGCCTGATGATTTTTTTCGTTTGATCACATGAAAATCACGTCCTATTCGATCGCTTAATCTTCACTTAATAAGTTGAATCTTCACAGTCTGGATCTCATTCTGCTTTGCTGAATTTTCTTCTGGAAATATCACTAAGCAAACAATATAACCCAACAAATAATATCACTCGAAAATTTCATTAGCGCACTAAGAGAGAATCTTCATTAAATGATCGCCCGTTCATTTTCTTCTTCACAACACTTCAAACCACAACCTATTCGATCACTTCATCTTCACATAATGAGTTGAATCTTCATAATCTGGATCCCATTCTGCCTTGCTGAATTTTCGTCTGGGAATATCCTCTAACAAATTACATAACTGGAAGTTCCGAAAGTTTCATCTGGGGACCATATGGGAATCTTCATCATATACTCGCCTGTTTATTTTTTTCCTTCTGGACACTTCAAAACTACATCCAATCCAATCACTTCATTTTCACATAATAATCTCATTCCGCTTTGCTGAATTTTTTTCTGGGAATATCACTCAACAAATAATATCACTCAACAAATATTATCACTCGAAAGTTTCATTAGCGCACTAAGAGAGAATCTTCATTATATGATCGCCCGTTCATTTTCTTCTTCACAACACTTCAAAACCACATCCTATTCGATCACTTCATCTTCACATAATAAGTCGAATCTTCATATGTGGACCTCATTGTGCTCTGTGGTCTTTTCTTCTGCGAATATCCTTCAACTAATTGTATCATTTGTAAGTTCCATGGAGAATCTTCATCGTCTGCCTGGCTATCTGGTTAATCGTGATGACCTACTTGGCAATTTCTTTTCTTTCATTATCACTTCATGAACAATATCATGTTGGCTGACTTCATATCCGCATTATAAATTGAATATTCCTATTCTGCTTTTTTGATTTTTCTTCTAGGATTCTTCATTATGAGTTGAATCTTCGCCATCTGCTGTTTTTCTCGTGAATCTTTATGATCTGCTGTTATCTCTTTTAATTTTCTTATTGCTTCTTGTTCTTCGATCTTCGCATTATGAATTGAATCTTCACAGGATAGGATTTTAGTCTCCATCGGTGAATACTGTTACTGCCGTATGTTTCTGATCATAATTCACAATCTATATCAAACTATATTATTTATACTTACGTATACCTATTTATTTCAAACACCTGTTTCTTCTCCTGCTTGGCTGTTTTCATTCACAACTTATATCACATTCTATTTCAATTACAAATTCTTGCGCCTCACAAATCAAACTGAAAAATTTTTTCCTGAAAAACTTGAACGTCGCAATCCGCTTTCAAAGAATTCCGCATTTAATTAAATTTTTATATATAAAAATCGCAAATTGTACATTTACTGATATCAGTCTGAATCAATCCCGTCAAAAAAAAACATGATTCGAATTAATTCTGGTAGGATTTTGCAATTTTTGAAAGTGAATAAGTAAAATAAGAAAAATTTCCTGAAATTATGATACGAAATTTTCCCACGAATGAAGCAAATACGTAAAATCGTAATACAAGCAGCGTACCAAAGTGGTAATAAAAGAAACTAAAGAGAAGTACTCATTGAAACAGTCGACGAGAAACATGAAAAGCACTCACATTGACGATTAAAATTCTTGATTTTAACGCTCTTGGTCCAACGATGGCTAGAGTTGGGAACGACGTCAAGGAGATCCCTTAGTGACCCCTCCCCGCCGTAGCAGGGAGAAACCATGCTCTAAGACCTATCAGTCAATTCCTTTTCTTCGGCCGAGATCGGCCATCGTTGCACTGGTCCAAATTTCCTGAAAAACAATTGATATTTAAAAACAAACTTTGGTATTGGATGTGAATAAAGATATAAAGTTCCCATGCTAATTCATGCTCCTCACAATTTTTCACTGAGGCTGGATCTGACAGTTCATTATCCATAATCTAATTCTCGATAATATCAACGAATCAATCAGGTTTTTTTAGAAAATTTCGACAGGTAAGACCAAGACCATCAATGTGAGGACAACTTTCGTTTTGAGACAATTATATGGTAATTTAAATCAGTTTCTATTGTCAATATACATTATACTGGGTTATACAATGACTAATAACCCTGTGTAAGCGTGAGATAACTAAGATTTTTCTAGGGAATGGTCCTGGCATTATCTGTCATTCGTACGAGCTTTTCTGAAAGAAAAGAGAAGAAAGTTCATTCCACTTTTGAAAATCTATGGATAAGTGCATTTTCTGATTGGAGAAGCGGAATAATATTTACCTATTTGGAAAACCCATTTTTGATTCTATATATCCACTGGTGCATACCGTCGATAGTTCATAGACAGCGAGTTAATGAACGCATCAATTGAACACTTTCATTCGAACTTCGAGTCATGTTGGCAGAGTGCATAGTAGTCATTACTCCTAAGCGCTTTTCTGAAATAAAAAGAAGACACATGAGATTTTCAGATTTGAAAAGTCCTATAATGAATGTTTTTTATATATTTGAAAGTGAAAAAAATATTTACCTATTTGGAAAACCATTTTTGCTTCCATTTCACCACTGGTATTACTATCTGAATTTTTGTTTTTTTTTTTTTGTGGTTAGGAATATTGAGTTTCATCTTATTTATCAAAATTCTTTGACTTAATCTAAGTCAACACACAGTCGTTAATTCAGCCACAGCTACTGATTCATCAAACGGATTAATTAATCCATTTCTTTCGTACTTCTTCACCACTGATAACCATATTTATCAAAATATCTGAATTATTGTTTTCATCGATCATATGCTATTTTCAGTTTCCTTATGTCTGCTCATCCAGCTTCTTCGTCTCCATCATTCTCAAAACTGAGTGCATAGATTTGGGGCACTCTGTATAAACGCAGGCTCATCTATGGAATTTTCTGTAAACCATATTTAACTTCTCTCTATTCGTGGTTCCACCCTGTTCTATCAGTTTTAATCCATAACTGTGGCGTCTATTCAGGCGATGATCAGCTAAAACCAAACGTATTAAAAAAAAATTAATTTTTAGGGTAAACGTTACTGCGTTTAGGGTTATCCGGTTGAAACATCCAACCCTGCCAATTTGTCAGTAACGCATACCTTCTACAGAGTTTGAGAAAAAAATGCCGGACAATGAATTGATTGAATATGTACTTGTATCGTTGAAGTACCTATTCGTATAAATAGAATACTTAACTTCACCAAAACACCTGTCACTCACTACGCGAGTCAAAACGTTTCGTGACTTGAAATCGAGCGAATTCATCATTTGCTGTTTTGAAAAGAGCCCGATGATTGGATTTTCAGGAAGAAGCTGACCAAATAGCTGAATGCCACATGAAGAAGCAAATTGATGAGACCTGTATAAGACCCGTATTGATTTACGCCGCTGAAACGGGAGCGGAAACATCAGAAACAAAAAGGAAAATGAGAAAGAAATTGAAAATACTACCAACAATAAGACGGACAACACGTATTCTGTTGAATACGCACTCTGTGAGAGTTAGATATAAAGGAAGTTGTTCGATGGGTGAGAACAAGCGTAGATCGGATTGCTCCAGAGGGCCAAAACCCAAAAACCATCGATGAAACCACCAGTTGCGAGGCCTTCAAAACGTTGATAGTACAGCTGGACATCAATGTCAAAAGAAGGAAGATGACAGAAATGACAGGACTCAGTCCTTTTTCAAGAGGAAGAAGAAACAGAAGAAGCAAAATTTGGGCATGTGGTTGATCATGTGTGTGTGATTGAACATTTGTGTGATTGATAATGTGTGTGGTTGATCCTGTGTGTGATTGATAATGTGTGTGGTTGATCCTGTGTGTGATTGATCATGTGTGTGATTGATCATGTGTGTGATGGATCGGCTTCAGCTGGTTCCCGGTCCTTGGCATTTTGCTCGACTGCTTGGGATCATCTCAGTCTTCATCTCATTCAACACTCGGTCTATTGTTCATAGACAGGGAATAAACGAATGCATCAATTGATTACTTTGATAAGAACTTCGTATCATCCTGGTAAAGCTCACGGTATTCGTCTTTGGTGCGAGTATTTCTGAAATGAAGAAAAAAAAGAAGATATTTCTATCGAGAAAAATTTCAATGAGAGCATTTTCTGATGAAGAAAAAATGAAAAAATATTCACCATTTGGAAAAACATTTTTTGCTCTTATCTCAACACTGATAACAAGGTTTATCAGATAATCTGAACATTCTGTCATTTGCTATTTTTCATTTCATGTTTTTTGTCTATCAAGATTCTTAGTCTTGATTTCTTCTATCAACACAGAGTCGATAGTTCAGCGACAGCAACTGATTCATCAAACGGATTAATTGGTCCTTTTCATTCGGACTTCGAGTCATTCTGGCATAACTCACAACATTTATTTTCTAGAGGCCCGTTTCTGAAATAAAAAGAATATAGATGATATTTTCCGATTTGAAAAATCTTACCACGAAAGCTTTTTATGAAAGCGGAAAAATATTTACCTATTTGGAATAACCCTATTTGCGTCTATTTCACCACTCGTAAATAGGTTTATCAGACTATCTGAGTTTTCGGTTATTTCTGTTATTTGTGATTTTGAATTCATTCTGTTTGTTAATCATAATTCTTTGTCTTCATCTCACTCAACACACAGTTGATATTTCAGCCACAGCTATCGATTCAACAAACGGATAAATTTATTACTTTTCTTAGTACTTCTTCACTACTGGTAAATGGGTTTATCAGAATATCGAAATATTCAGTTATTTGTTATTTTGAGTTTGCTCTGGTTTGTTTGTCTAGATTCTTTGTCACTATCTTACTCAACATACAGTTTTAATCCATAACTGTGAGGTCTATTCAGTCGATGATCAGCTAAAACTAAACGTATTAAAAAAAATTAATTTTTAGGGTAAACGTTACTGCGTTTAGGGTTATCCGGTTGAAACATCCAACCCTGCCAATTTGTCAGTAACGCATACCATCCAAGGAGTTTGAGAAAGAGTTTTCAGGAATAGCACTCAACAAATAATATCACTCAACAAATAATATCACTCAACAAATAATATCACTCAACAAATAATATCACTCAACAAATAATATCACTCAACAAATAATATCACTCAACAAATAATATCACTCGAAAGTTTCATTAGCGCATTAAGAGAGAATCTTCATTATATGCTCGCCTGTTCATTTTCTTCTTCTCAACACTTCAGAATCATATCCCGTTCGATCACTTCATTTTCACATAAGTTGAATCTTCATAATCTGGATCTCGTTCTGCTTAGCTCTGTTTTCTTCTTCTTATCACTTCACAAACCATACCCTAGTCTATAACTTCATATTCGCATTATTGGTTGAATCTTCTTCATAGGAGCCCTGTTCTTCCAGGAATCTTTATCATAGGAGTCTTTTTTGCTTGGCTGACTTTTATTTTGACAATTTCGCTCATCAAATTATATCACACTCCACTTTTTAATAAGTGCAGTTATTGAGAATCTTCTTCAACTGCTAGGCTTTCTCGTGAATCGTGATGATTTGCTGGTATCTGTTTTAATTCTCTTATGGCTTTTTTTCTTCGAACTTCGCATTATAAGTTGAATCTTCAGCATTAATTCCCTGTTCGGCTGTTTTATTCATCTCAGCATCACTTCAAGAACCACATTATTTTATCTTCGTATTATAATTTGAAACTTCAACATCTAAACCCCTGGTGATTGGCTTGGCTGGTTTTTTAATTTTTTTTATCGCTTTTCACTTCATTTTCCCATTATAGGTTGAATCTTCAACATCAGAGCTTGGTTCAACTTGGCCGATCGTTCTTCTGGTTACATCAAGTCATAAAATACAGAGTGTCTCTAAATACAAGGGAAGAACATGAGGAAATGATTCCTTGATGAAAATACGGAGTAGTCGATATAACTTTTTCTCGAAATCAACCCTCCCCAAGATAAGGCCTTAAGAAGGCTTTGACGAGTTGACAATCTTTAATTTTTTTCAATGCGTTCCAGAGAACACTGAGTTATGAACCTCCACATAATATGAAGCACGGAGTGAGTGATTTTCACACATTTTTCAGGATCTCGTAACTTCATAAGTAGGGAATGAAAATTACAAACCATCATGATTTTATCCTCAACAATATTTCTCATGAAAAAGATTTGCGAAAATGAAATTCTCTTGTTGTCTCCTATTCAATTTTGGGGAAAAGGTTCTCTGAATAATTTCGATAGAGTCGATATCTTTTTTCAGAAAAAATAAAAATTTAAAAAGCACTTCTTATTAGATTTCATTATATTCAATAGAAAAGGGTATTTAATGGAATAGCCTAAACTATTAAATAAAATTTAAACTCATCAGCGGCGTTTATAAATTTTGATTCATTCTGAGAAAACTATAGACTGTATCGAAATTCTGCAAAAGACTCTATTTCTCCAGAATTCAATATGAAACCATAGGAGAATATGCGTTCTCGAAAATCTACTCTATTAGAACATTCATTGAAAGAAAAGCATAAGGCGTTGTTATTTTCAACCAATACCAATAGAGCTACGACACCTAAACAATGTATGAGCATAACCTACTAAGTGCCCCATATTATGGATAGATTTATGACCCAATGTTCTTTAGAACCCGCAAAAAAAATTAAAACTACCAACACGACAACGCCTCCTAAGGGCTGTATCTTGTAAGAGAGGTCCATATCGAAAAAAAATTATATTTACTACATCTGGTAATTTACATAAAGGAATCATGTCCTAAAGTGCATCTCGTTCAATTACAGGCACACTGTATTTCACAGTCGACTGTTTCATCAGCGCCCTTAAAGAAAATCATCATCTGCTTGGCTTTCTGGTGAATCTTGATGATCTGCTTCGATGTTTTATCTTCATCTTTTTATTACTTCATTATGGCATTACAAGATTAATCTTCATCATCGGAGACCTGTCTGCTATAATCCCAAAAATTACATCACTCGAAAGTTCCGAAAATTCCAATCTTGGGAGTAGGAGAGAATCTTCGTTATATGATCGCCTGATGATTTTTTTCGTTTCATCACATCAAAATCACGTCCTATTCGATCGCTTCATCTTCACTTAATAAGTTGAATCTTCACAGTCTGGATCTCATTCTGCTTTGCTGAATTTTCTTCTGGAAATATCACTAAGCAAACAATATAACTCAACAAATAATATCACTCTCGAAAATTTCATTAGCGCACTAAGAGAGAATCTTCATGATATGATCGCCTGTTCATTTTCTTCTTCACAACACTTCGAAACCACAACCTATTCGATCACTTCATCTTCACATAATCAGTTGAATCTTCATAATCTGGATCCCATTCTGCCTTGCTGAATTTTCCTCTGGAAATATCACTCAACAAATAATATCACTCAACAAATATTATCACTCGGAAGTTTCATTAGCGCACTAAGGGAGAACCTTCATTATATGGTCGCCCGTTCATTTTCTTCTTCACTTCATCTTCACATAATAAGTAGAATCTTCATAATCTGGACCCATTCTGCATTGCTGAATTTTCGTCTGGGATTATCCTCTAACTAATGACATCACTGGAAGTTCCGAAAGTTTCATCTAGGGACCATAAGGGAATCTTCATCATATGCTGGCCTGTTTATTTTTTTTCTTCTGGACACTTCAAAACCACCTTGAATTCAATCACTTCAGTTTCACATAAAAATCTCATTCCGCTTTGCTGAATCTTCTTCTGGCAATATCACTCAACAAATATTATCACTCGAAAGTTTCATTAGCGCACTAAGAGAGAATCTTCATTATATGATCGCCCGTTCATTTTCTTCTTCACAACACTTCAAAACTCATCCTATTCGATCACTTCATCTTCACATAATGAGTTGAATCTTCATAATCTGGATCTCACTCTGCCTTGCTGAATTTTCGTCTGGGAATATCCTCTAACAAATTACATTCTGGAATTTTCCGAAAGTTTCATCTGGGGACCATAAGGGAATCTTCATCATATGCTCGCCTGTTTATTTTTTTCGTTCTGGACACTTCAAAACCACATCCAATCCAATCACTTCATTTTCACATAATAATCTCATCCCGCTTTGCTGAATTTGCTTCTGGAAATATCACTCAACAAATATCATCACTCGGAAGTTTCATTAGCGCACTAAGGGAGAATCTTCATTATATGGTCGCCCGTTCATTTTCTTCTTCATTTCATCTTCACATAATAAGTAGGATCTTCATAATCTGGATTCATTCTGCATTGCTGAATTTTCGTCTGGGATTATCCTCTAACTAATGACATCACTGGAAGTTCCGAAAGTTTCATCTAGGGACCATAAGGGAATCTTCATCATATGCTGGCCTGTTTATTTTTTTTCTTCTGGACACTTCAAAACCACCTTGAATTCAATCACTTCAGTTTCACATAAAAATCTCGTTCCGCTTTGCTGAATCTTCTTCTGGCAATATCACTCAACAAATATTATCACTCGAAAGTTTCATTAGCGCACTAAGAGAGAATCTTCATTATATGATCGCCCGTTCATTTTCTTCTTCACAACACTTCAAAACCTCATCCTATTCGATCACTTCATCTTCACATAATGAGTTGAATCTTCATAATCTGGATCTCACTCTGCCTTGCTGAATTTTCGTCTGGGAATATCCTCTAACAAATTACATTCTGGAATTTCCGAAAGTTTCATCTGGGGACCATAAGGGAATCTTCATCATATGCTCGCCTGTTTATTTTTTTCGTTCTGGACACTTCAAAACCACATCCAATTCAATCACTTCATTTTCACATAATAATCTCATTCCGCTTTGCTGAATTTTCTTCTGGGAATATCACTCAACAAATAATATCACTCAACAAATATTATCACTCGAAAGTTTCATTAGCGCACTAAGAGAGAATCTTCATTATATGATCGCCCGTTCATTTTCTTCTTCACAACACTTCAAAACCACATCCTATTCGATCACTTCATCTTCACATAATAAGTTGAATCTTCATAATCTGGATCCCAATCTGCATTGCTGAATTTTCTTCTGGGAATATCACTCAACAAATAATATCACTCAACAAATATTATCACTCGAAAGTTTCATTAGCGCACTTAGAGAGAATCTTCATTATATGATCGCCCGTTCATTTTCTTCTTCACAACACTTCGAAACCACATCCTATTCGATCACTTCATCTTCACATAATAAGTTGAATCTTCATAATCTGGATCCCATTCTGCATTGCTGAATTTTCTTCTGGGAATATCACTCAACAAATAATATCACTCAACAAATATTATCACTCGAAAGTTTCATTAGCGCACTTAGAGAGAATCTTCATTATATGATCGCCCGTTCATTTTCTTCTTCACAACACTTCAAAACCAAATCCTATTCGGTCACTTCATCTTCACATAATGAGTTGAATCTTCATAATCTGGATCCCATTCTGGTTTTTTAATTTTTTTTATCGCCTTTCACTTCATCTTCCCATTATAGGTTGAATCTTCAACATCAGAGCTTGGTTCAACTTGGCCGATCGTTCTTCTGGTTACATCAAGTCATAAAATACAGAGTGTCTCTAAATACAAGGGAAGAACATGAGGAAATGATTCCTTGATGAAAATCCGGAGTAGTCGATATAACTTTTTCTCGAAATCAACCCCTCCCCAAGATAAGTCCTCAAGAAGGCTTTGACGAGATGACAATCTTTAATTTTTGTCAATGCGTTCCAGAGAACACTGAGTTATGAACCTCCACATAATATGAAGCACGGAGTGAGTGATTTTCACACATTTTTCAGGATCTCTTAACTTCATAAGTAGTGGATGAAAATTACAACCCATCATGATTTATCCTCAACAATATTTCTCAGGAAAAAGATTTGCGAAAATGAAATTCTCTTGTTGTCTCCTATTCAATTTTGGGGAAAAGTTTCTCTGAATAATTTCGATAGAGTCGATATCTTTTTTCAGAAAAAATAAAAATTTAAAAGCACTTCTTATTAGATTTCATTATATTCAATAGAAAAGGGTATTTAATGGAATAGCCTAAACTATTAAATAAAATTCAAACTCATCAGCGGCGTTTATAAATTTTGATTCATTCTGAGAAAACTATAGACTGTATCGAAATTCTGCAAAAGACTCTATTTCTCCAGAATTCAATATGAAACCATAGGAGAATATGCGTTCTCGAAAATCTACTCTATGAGAACATTCATTGAAAGAAAAGCATAAGGTGTTGTTATTTTCAACCAATACCAATAGAGCTACGACACCTAAACAATGTATGAGCATTACCTACTAAGTGCCCCATATTATGGATAGATTTATGACCCAATGTTCTTTAGAACCCGCAAAAAAAAATTAAAACTACCAACACGACAACGCCTCCTAAGGGCTGTATCTTGTAAGAGAGGTCCATATCGAAAAAAAAATTATATTTACTACATCTGGTAATTTACATAAAGGAATCATGTCCTAAAGTGCATCTCGTTCAATTACAGGCACACTGTATTTCACAGTCGACTGTTTCATCAGCGCCCTTAAAGAAAATCATCATCTGCTTGGCTTTCTGGTGAATCTTGATGATCTGCTTCGATGTTTTATCTTCATCTTTTTATTACTTCATTATGGCATTACAAGATTAATCTTCATCATCGGAGACCTGTCTGCTATCATCCAAAAATTACATCACTCGAAAGTTCCGAAAATTCCAATCTTGGGAGTAGGAGAGAATCTTCGTTATATGATCGCCTGATGATTTTTTTCGTTTCATCACATCAAAATCACGTCCTATTCGATCGCTTCATCTTCACTTAATAAGTTGAATCTTCACAGTCTGGATCTCATTCTGCTTTGCTGAATTTTCTTCTGGAAATATCACTAAGCAAACAATATAACTCAACAAATAATATCACTCGAAAATTTCATTAGCGCACTAAGAGAGAATCTTCATGATATGATCGCCTGTTCATTTTCTTCTTCACAACACTTCGAAACCACAACCTATTCGATCACTTCATCTTCACATAATCAGTTGAATCTTCATAATCTGGATCCCATTCTGCCTTGCTGAATTTTCCTCTGGTAATATCCTCTAACAAATTATATCACTGGAAGTTCCGAATGTTTCATCTGGGGACCATAAGGGAATCTTCATCATATGCTCGCCTGTTTATTTTTTCCTTCTCGACACTTCAAAACCACATCCAATCCAATCACTTCATTTTCACATAATAATCTCATCCCGCTTTGCTGAATTTTCCTCTGGAAATATCACTCAACAAATAATATCACTCAACAAATATTATCACTCGGAAGTTTCATTAGCGCACTAAGGGAGAATCTTCATTATATGGTCGCCCGTTCATTTTCTTCTTCACTCCATCTTCACATAATAAGTAGAATCTTCATAATCTGGACCCATTCTGCATTGCTGAATTTTCGTCTGGGATTATCCTCTAACTAATGACATCACTGGAAGTTCCGAAAGTTTCATCTAGGGACCATAAGGGAATCTTCATCATATGCTGGCCTGTTTATTTTTTTTTTCTTCTGGACACTTCAAAACCACCTTGAATTCAATCACTTCAGTTTCACATAAAAATCTCATTCCGCTTTGCTGAATCTTCTTCTGGCAATATCACTCAACAAATATTATCACTCGAAAGTTTCATTAGCGCACTAAGAGAGAATCTTCATTATATGATCGCCCGTTCATTTTCTTCTTCACAACACTTCAAAACCTCATCCTATTCGATCACTTCATCTTCACATAATGAGTTGAATCTTCATAATCTGGATCTCACTCTGCCTTGCTGAATTTTCGTCTGGGAATATCCTCTAACAAATTACATTCTGGAATTTCCGAAAGTTTCATCTGGGGACCATAAGGGAATCTTCATCATATGCTCGCCTGTTTATTTTTTTCGTTCTGGACACTTCAAAACCACATCCAATTCAATCACTTCATTTTCACATAATAATCTCATTCCGCTTTGCTGAATTTTCTTCTGGGAATATCACTCAACAAATAATATCACTCAACAAATATTATCACTCGAAAGTTTCATTAGCGCACTTAGAGAGAATCTTCATTATATGATCGTCCGTTCATTTTCTTCTTCACAACACTTCAAAACCAAATCCTATTCGGTCACTTCATCTTCACATAATAAGTTGAATCTTCATAATCTGGATCCCATTCTGGTTTTTTAATTTTTTTTATCGCCTTTCACTTCATCTTCCCATTATAGGTTGAATCTTCAACATCAGAGCTTGGTTCAACTTGGCCGATCGTTCTTCTGGTTACATCAAGTCATAAAATACAGAGTGTCTCTCAATACAAGGGAAGAACATGAGGAAATGATTCCTTGATGAAAATCCGGAGTAGTCGATATAACTTTTCCTCGAAATCAACCCCTCCCCAAGATAAGTCCTCAAGATGACAATCTTTAATTTTTTTCAATGCGTTCCAGAGAACACTGAGTTATGAACCTCCACATAATATGAAGCACGGAGTGAGTGATTTTCACACATTTTTCAGGATCTCTTAACTTCATAAGTAGTGGATGAAAATTACAACCCATCATGATTTATCCTCAACAATATTTCTCAGGAAAAAGATTTGCGAAAATGAAATTCTCTTGTTGTCTCCTATTCAATTTTGGGGAAAAGTTTCTCTGAATAATTTCGATAGAGTCGATATCTTTTTTCAGAAAAAATAAAAATTTAAAAGCACTTCTTATTAGATTTCATTATATTCAATAGAAAAGGGTATTTAATGGAATAGCCTAAACTATTAAATAAAATTCAAACTCTTCAGCGGCGTTTATAAATTTTGATTCATTCTGAGAAAACTATAGACTGTATCGAAATTCTGCGAAAGACTCTATTTCTCCAGAATTCAATATGAAACCATAGGAGAATATGCGTTCTCGAAAATCTACTCTATGAGAACATTCATTGAAAGGAAAGCATAAGGTGTTGTTATTTTCAACCAATACCAATAGAGCTACGACACCTAAACAATGTATGAGCATTACCTACTAAGTGTCCCATATTATGGATAGATTTATGACCCAATGTTCTCTAGAACCCGTAAAAAAAATTAAAACTACCAACACGACAACGCCTCCTAAGGGCTGTATCTTGTAAGAGAGGTCCATATCGAAAAAAAAATTATATTTACTACATCTGGTAATTTACATAAAGGAATCATGTCCTAAAGTGCATCTCGTTCAATTACAGGCACACTGTATTTCACAGTCGACTGTTTCATCAGCGCCCTTAAAGAAAATCATCATCTGCTTGGCTTTCTGGTGAATCTTGATGATCTGCTTCGATGTTTTATTTTCATCTTTTTATTACTTCATTATGGCATTACAAGATTAATCTTCATCATCGGAGACCTGTCTGCTATAATCCCAAAAATTACATCACTCGAAAGTTCCGAAAATTCCAATCTTGGGAGTAGGAGAGAATCTTCGTTATATGATCGCCTGATGATTTTTTTCGTTTCATCACATCAAAATCACGTCCTATTCGATCGCTTCATCTTCACTTAATAAGTTGAATCTTCACAGTCTGGATCTCATTCTGCTTTGCTGAATTTTCTTCTGGAAATATCACTAAGCAAACAATATAACTCAACAAATAATATCACTCGAAAATTTCATTAGCGCACTAAGAGAGAATCTTCATGATATGATCGCCTGTTCATTTTCTTCTTCACAACACTTCGAAACCACAACCTATTCGATCACTTCATCTTCACATAATCAGTTGAATCTTCATAATCTGGATCCCATTCTGCCTTGCTGAATTTTCCTCTGGTAATATCCTCTAACAAATTATATCACTGGAAGTTCCGAAAGTTTCATCTGGGGACCATAAGGGAATCTTCATCATATGCTCGCCTGTTTATTTTTTTCCTTCTCGACACTTCAAAACCACATCCAATCCAATCACTTCATTTTCACATAATAATCTCATCCCGCTTTGCTGAATTTTCCTCTGGAAATATCACTCAACAAATAATATCACTCAACAAATATTATCACTCGGAAGTTTCATTAGCGCACTAAGGGAGAACCTTCATTATATGGTCGCCCGTTCATTTTCTTCTTCACTTCATCTTCACATAATAAGTAGAATCTTCATAATCTGGACCCATTCTGCATTGCTGAATTTTCGTCTGGGATTATCCTCTAACTAATGACATCACTGGAAGTTCCGAAAGTTTCATCTAGGGACCATAAGGGAATCTTCATCATATGCTGGCCTGTTTATTTTTTTTCTTCTGGACACTTCAAAACCACCTTGAATTCAATCACTTCAGTTTCACATAAAAATCTCATTCCGCTTTGCTGAATCTTCTTCTGGCAATATCACTCAACAAATATTATCACTCGAAAGTTTCATTAGCGCACTAAGAGAGAATCTTCATTATATGATCGCCCGTTCATTTTCTTCTTCACAACACTTCAAAACCTCATCCTATTCGATCACTTCATCTTCACATAATGAGTTGAATCTTCATAATCTGGATCTCACTCTGCCTTGCTGAATTTTCGTCTGGGAATATCCTCTAACAAATTACATTCTGGAATTTCCGAAAGTTTCATCTGGGGACCATAAGGGAATCTTCATCATATGCTCGCCTGTTTATTTTTTTCGTTCTGGACACTTCAAAACCACATCCAATTCAATCACTTCATTTTCACATAATAATCTCATTCCGCTTTGCTGAATTTTCTTCTGGGAATATCACTCAACAAATAATATCACTCAACAAATATTATCACTCGAAAGTTTCATTAGCGCACTAAGAGAGAATCTTCATTATATGATCGCCCGTTCATTTTCTTCTTCACAACACTTCAAAACCACATCCTATTCGATCACTTCATCTTCACATAATAAGTTGAATCTTCATAATCTGGATCCCATTCTGCATTGCTGAATTTTCTTCTGGGAATATCACTCAACAAATAATATCACTCAACAAATATTATCACTCGAAAGTTTCATTAGCGCACTTAGAGAGAATCTTCATTATATGATCGCCCGTTCATTTTCTTCTTCACAACACTTCAAAACCAAATCCTATTCGGTCACTTCATCTTCACATAATAAGTTGAATCTTCATAATCTGGATCCCATTCTGGTTTTTTAATTTTTTTTATCGCCTTTCACTTCATCTTCCCATTATAGGTTGAATCTTCAACATCAGAGCTTGGTTCAACTTGGCCGATCGTTCTTCTGGTTACATCAAGTCATAAAATACAGAGTGTCTCTAAATACAAGGGAAGAACATGAGGAAATGATTCCTTGATGAAAATCCGGAGTAGTCGATATAACTTTTTCTCGAAATCAACCCCTCCCCAAGATAAGTCCTCAAGAAGGCTTTGACGAGATGACAATCTTTAATTTTTGTCAATGCGTTCCAGAGAACACTGAGTTATGAACCTCCACATAATATGAAGCACGGAGTGAGTGATTTTCACACATTTTTCAGGATCTCTTAACTTCATAAGTAGTGGATGAAAATTACAACCCATCATGATTTATCCTCAACAATATTTCTCAGGAAAAAGATTTGCGAAAATGAAATTCTCTTGTTGTCTCCTATTCAATTTTGGGGAAAAGGTTCTCTGAATAATTTCGATAGAGTCGATATCTTTTTTCAGAAAAAATAAAAATTTAAAAGCACTTCTTATTAGATTTCATTATATTCAATAGAAAAGGGTATTTAATGGAATAGCCTAAACTATTAAATAAAATTCAAACTCTTCAGCGGCGTTTATAAATTTTGATTCATTCTGAGAAAACTATAGACTGTATCGAAATTCTGCAAAAGACTCTATTTCTCCAGAATTCAATATGAAACCATAGGAGAATATGCGTTCTCGAAAATCTACTCTATGAGAACATTCATTGAAAGGAAAGCATAAGGTGTTGTTATTTTCAACCAATACCAATAGAGCTACGACACCTAAACAATGTATGAGCATTACCTACTAAGTGTCCCATATTATGGATAGATTTATGACCCAATGTTCTCTAGAACCCGTAAAAAAAATTAAAACTACCAACACGACAACGCCTCCTAAGGGCTGTATCTTGTAAGAGAGGTCCATATCGAAAAAAAAATTATATTTACTACATCTGGTAATTTACATAAAGGAATCATGTCCTAAAGTGCATCTCGTTCAATTACAGGCACACTGTATTTCACAGTCGACTGTTTCATCAGCGCCCTTAAAGAAAATCATCATCTGCTTGGCTTTCTGGTGAATCTTGATGATCTGCTTCGATGTTTTATTTTCATCTTTTTATTACTTCATTATGGCATTACAAGATTAATCTTCATCATCGGAGACCTGTCTGCTATCATCCCAAAAATTACATAACTCGAAAGTTTCGAAAATTCCAATTTTGGGAGTAGGAGAGAATCTTCGTTATATGATCGCCTGATGATTTTTTTCGTTTCATCACATCAAAATCACGTCCTATTCGATCGCTTCATCTTCACTTAATAAGTTGAATCTTCACAGTCTGGATCTCATTCTGCTTTGCTGAATTTTCTTCTGGAAATATCACTAAGCAAACAATATATCCCAACAAATAATATCACTCGAAAATTTCATTAGCGCACTAAGAGAGAATCTTCATTAAATGATCGCCCGTTCATTTTCTTCTTCACAACACTTCAAAACCACAACCTATTCGATCACTTCATCTTCACATAATGAGTTGAATCTTCATAATCTGGATCCCATTCTGCCTTGCTGAATTTTCGTCTGGGAATATCCTCTAACAAATTACATAACTGGAAGTTCCGAAAGTTTCATCTGGGGACCATATGGGAATCTTCATCATATACTCGCCTGTTTATTTTTTTCCTTCTGGACACTTCAAAACTACATCCAATCCAATCACTTCATTTTCACATAATAATCTCATTCCGCTTTGCTGAATTTTTTTCTGGGAATATCACTCAACAAATAATATCACTCAACAAATATTATCACTCGAAAGTTTCATTAGCGCACTAAGAGAGAATCTTCATTATATGATCGCCCGTTCATTTTCTTCTTCACAACACTTCAAAACCACATCCTATTCGATCACTTCATCTTCACATAATAAGTCGAATCTTCATATGTGGACCTCATTGTGCTCTGTGGTCTTTCCTTCTGCGAATATCCTTCAACTAATTGTATCATTTGTAAGTTCCATGGAGAATCTTCATCGTCTGCCTGGCTATCTGGTTAATCGTGATGACCTACTTGGCAATTTCTTTTCTTTCATTATCACTTCATGAACAATATCATGTTGGCTGACTTCATATCCGCATTATAAATTGAATATTCCTATTCTGCTTTTTTGATTTTTCTTCTAGGATTCTTCATTATGAGTTGAATCTTCGCCATCTGCTGTTTTTCTCGTGAATCTTTATGATCTGCTGTTATCTCTTTTAATTTTCTTATTGCTTCTTGTTCTTCGATCTTCGCATTATGAATTGAATCTTCACAGGATAGGATTGTAGTCTCCATCATTGAATACTGTTACTGCCGTATGTTTCTGATCATAATTCACAATCTATATTATTTATACTTACGTATACCTATTTATTTCAAACACCTGTTTCTTCTCCTGCTTGGCTGTTTTCATTCACAACTTATATCACATTCTATTTCAATTACAAATTCTTGCGCCTCACAAATCAAACTGAAAAATTTATTCCTGAAAAAATTGAACGTCGCAATCCGCTTTCAAAGAATTCCGCATTTAATTAAATTTTTATATATAAAAATCGCAAATTGTACATTTACTGATATCAGTCTGAATCAATCCCGTCAAAAAAAAACATGATTCGAATTAATTCTGGTAGGATTTTGCAATTTCTGAAAGTGAATAAGTAAAATAAGAAAAATTTCCTGAAATTATGATACGAAATTTTCCCACGAATGAAGCAAATACGTAAAATCGTAATACAAGCAGCGTACCAAAGTGGTAATAAAAGAAACTAAAGAGAAGTACTCATTGAAACAGTCGACGAGAAACATGAAAAGCACTCACATTGACGATTAAAATTCTTGATTTTAACGCTCTTAGTCCAACGATGGCTAGAGTTGGGAACGACGTCAAGGAGATCCCTTAGTGACCCCTCCCCGCCGTAGCAGGGAGAAACCATGTTCTAAGACCTATCAGTCAATTCCTTTTCTTCGGCCGAGATCGGCCATCGTTGCACTGGTCCAAATTTCCTGAAAAACAATTGATATTTAAAAACAAACTTTGGTATTGGATGTGAATAAAGATATAAAGTTCCCATGCTAATTCATGCTCCTCACAATTTTTCACTGAGGCTGGATCTGACAGTTCATTATCCATAATCTAATTCTCGATAATATCAACGAATCAATCAGGTTTTTTTAGAAAATTTCGACAGGTAAGACCAAGACCATCAATGTGAGGACAACTTTCGTTTTGAGACAATTATATGGTAATTTAAATCAGTTTCTATTGTCAATATACATTATACTGGGTTATACAATGACTAATAACCCTGTGTAAGCGTGAGATAACTAAGATTTTTCTAGGGAATGGTCCTGGCATTATCTGTCATTCGTACGAGCTTTTCTGAAAGAAAAGAGAAGAAAGTTCATTCCACTTTTGAAAATCTATGGATAAGTGCATTTTCTGATTGGAGAAGCGGAATAATATTTACCTATTTGGAAAACCCATTTTTGATTCTATATATCCACTGGTGCATACCGTCGATAGTTCATAGACAGCGAGTTAATGAACGCATCAATTGAACACTTTCATTCGAACTTCGAGTCATGTTGGCAGAGCGCATAGTAGTCATTACTCCTAAGCGCTTTTCTGAAATAAAAAGAAGACACATGAGATTTTCAGATTTGAAAAGTCCTATAATGAATGTTTTTTATATATTTGAAAGTGAAAAAAATATTTACCTATTTGGAAAACCATTTTTGCTTCCATTTCACCACTGGTATTACTATCTGAATTTTTGTTTTTTTTTGTGGTTAGGAATATTGAGTTTCATCTTATTTATCAAAATTCTTTGACTTAATCTAAGTCAACACACAGTCGTTAATTCAGCCACAGCTACTGATTCATCAAACGGATTAATTAATCCATTTTTTTCGTACTTCTTCACCACTGATAACCATATTTATCAAAATATCTGAATTATTGTTTTCATCGATCATATGCTATTTTCAGTTTCCTTATGTCTGCTCATCCAGCTTCTTCGTCTCCATCATTCTCAAAACTGAGTGCATAGATTTGGGGCACTCTGTATAAACGCAGGCTCATCTATGGAATTTTCTGTAAACCATATTTAACTTCTCTCTATTCGTGGTTCCACCCTGTTCTATCAGTTTTAATCTATAACTGTGGCGTCTATTCAGGCGATGATCAGCTAAAACCAAACGTATTAAAAAAAAATTAATTTTTAGGGTAAACGTTACTGCGTTTAGGGTTATCCGGTTGAAACATCCAACCCTGCCAATTTGTCAGTAACGCATACCTTCTACAGAGTTTGAGAAAAAAAATGCCGGACAATGAATTGATTGAATATGTACTTGTATCGTTGAAGTACCTATTCGTATAAATAGAATACTTAACTTCACCAAAACACCTGTCACTCACTACGCGAGTCAAAACGTTTCGTGACTTGAAATCGAGCGAATTCATCATTTGCTGTTTTGAAAAGAGCCCGATGATTGGATTTTCAGGAAGAAGCTGACCAAATAGCTGAATGCCACATGAAGAAGCAAATTGATGAGACCTGTATAAGACCCGTATTGATTTACGCCGCTGAAACGGGAGCGGAAACATCAGAAACAAAAAGGAAAATGAGAAAGAAATTGAAAATACTACGAACAATAAGACGGACAACACGTATTCTGTTGAATACGCACTCTGTGAGAGTTAGATATAAAGGAAGTTGTTCGATGGGTGAGAACAAGCGTAGATCGGATTGCTCCAGAGGGCCAAAACCCAAAAACCATCGATGAAACCACCAGTTGCGAGGCCTTCAAAACGTTGATAGTACAGCTGGACATCAATGTCAAAAGAAGGAAGATGACAGAAATGACAGGACTCAGTCCTTTTTCAAGAGGAAGAAGAAACAGAAGAAGCAAAATTTGGGCGTGTGGTTGATCATGTGTGTGTGATTGATCATTTGTGTGATTGATAATGTGTGTGGTTGATCCTGTGTGTGATTGATAATGTGTGTGGTTGATCCTGTGTGTGATTGATCCTGTGTGTGATTGATAATGTGTGTGGTTGATCCTGTGTGTGATTGATCCTGTGTGTGATTGATCATGTGTGTGATGGATCGGCGACAGCTGGTTCCCGGTCCTTGGCATTTTGCTCGACTGCTTGGGATTCTAGGGCATTGCAGATCATCTCAGTCTTCATCTCATTCAACACTCGGTCTATTGTTCATAGACAGGGAATAAACGAATGCATCAATTGATCACTTTGATAAGAACTTCGTATCATCCTGGTAAAGCTCACGGTATTCGTCTTTGGTGCGAGTATTTCTGAAATGAAGAAAAAAAAGAAGATATTTCTATCGAGAAAAATTTCAATGAGAGCATTTTCTGATGAAGAAAAAATGAAAAAATATTCACCATTTGGAAAAACCTTTTTTGCTCTTATCTCAACACTGATAACAAGGTTTATCAGATTATCTGAACATTCTGTCATTTGCTATTTTTCATTTCATGTTTTTTGTCTATCAAGATTCTTAGTCTTGATTTCTTCTATCAACACAGAGTCGATAGTTCAGCGACAGCAACTGATTCATCAAACGGATTAATTGGTCCTTTTCATTCGGACTTCGAGTCATTTTGGCATAACTCACAACATTTATTTTCTAGAGGCACGTTTCTGAAATAAAAAGAATATAGATGATATTTTCCGATTTGAAAAAATCTTACCACGAAAGCTTTTTATGAAAGCGGAAAAATATTTACCTATTTGGAATAACCCTATTTGCGTCTATTTCACCACTCGTAAATAGGTTTATCAGACTATCTGAGTTTTCGGTTATTTCTGTTATTTGTGATTTTGAATTCATTCTGTTTGTTAATCATAATTCTTTGTCTTCATCTCACTCAACACACAGTTGATATTTCAGCCACAGCTATCGATTCAACAAACGGATTAATTTATTACTTTTCTTAGTACTTCTTCACTACTGGTAAATGGGTTTATCAGAATATCGAAATATTCAGTTATTTGTTATTTTGAGTTTGCTCTGGTTTGTTTGTCTAGATTCTTTGTCACTATCTTACTCAACATACAGTTTTAATCCATAACTGTGAGGTCTATTCAGTCGATGATCAGCTAAAACTAAACGTATTAAAAAAAAATTAATTTTTAGGGTAAACGTTACTGCGTTTAGGGTTATCCGGTTGAAACATCCAACCCTGCCAATTTGTCAGTAACGCATACCATCCAAGGAGTTTGAGAAAGAGTTTTCAGGAATAGCACTCAACAAATAATATCACTCAACAAATAATATCACTCAACAAATAATATCACTCAACAAATAATATCACTCAACAAATAATATCACTCGAAAGTTTCATTAGCGCATTAACAGAGAATCTTCATTATATGCTCGCCTGTTCATTTTCTTCTTCTCAACACTTCAGAACCATATCCCGTTCGATCACTTCATTTTCACATAAGTTGAATCTTCATAATCTGGATCTCGTTCTGCTTAGCTGTGTTTTCTTCTTCTTATCACTTCACAAACCATACCCTAGTCTATAACTTCATATTCGCATTATTGGTTGAATCTTCTTCATAGGAGCCCTGTTCTTCCAGAAATCTTTATCATAGGAGTCTTTTTTGCTTGGCTGACTTTTATTTTGACAATTTCGCACATCAAATTATATCACACTCCACTTTTTAATAAGTGCAGTTATTGAGAATCTTCTTCAACTGCTAGGCTTTCTCGTGAATCGTGATGATTTGCTGGTATCTGTTTTAATTCTCTTATGGCTTTTTTCTTCGAACTTCGCATTATAAGTTGAATCTTCAGCATTAATTCCCTGTTCGGCTGTTTTATTCATCTCAGCATCACTTCAAGAACCACATTATTTTATCTTCGTATTATAATTTGAAACTTCAACATCTAAACCCCTGGTGATTGGCTTGGCTGGTTTTTTAATTTTTTTTATCGCTTTTCACTTCATTTTCCCATTATAGGTTGAATCTTCAACATCAGAGCTTGGTTCAACTTGGCCGATCGTTCTTCTGGTTACATCAAGTCATAAAATACAGAGTGTCTCTAAATACAAGGGAAGAACATGAGGAAATGATTCCTTGATGAAAATCCGGAGTAGTCGATATAACTTTTTCTCGAAATCAACCCCTCCCCAAGATAAGGCCTTAAGAAGGCTTTGACGAGTTGACAATCTTTAATTTTTTTCAATGCGTTCCAGAGAATACTGAGTTATGAACCTCCACATAATATGAAGCACGGAGTGAGTTATTTTCACACATTTTTCAGGATCTCGTAACTTCATAAGTAGGGAATGAAAATTACAAACCATCATGATTTATCCTCAACAATATTTCTCATGAAAAAGATTTGCGAAAATGAAATTCTCTTGTTGTCTCCTATTCAATTTTGGGGAAAAGGTTCTCTGAATAATTTCGATAGAGTCGATATCTTTTTTCAGAAAAAATAAAAATTTAAAAGCACTTCTTATTAGATTTCATTATATTTAATAGAAAAGGGTATTTAATGGAATAGCCTAAACTATTAAATAAAATTTAAACTCATCAGCGGCGTTTATAAATTTTGATTCATTCTGAGAAAACTATAGACTGTATCGAAATTCTGCAAAAGACTCTATTTCTCCAGAATTCAATATGAAACCATAGGAGAATATGCGTTCTCGAAAATCTACTCTATGAGAACATTCATTGAAAGAAAAGCATAAGGCGTTGTTATTTTCAACCAATACCAATAGAGCTACGACACCTAAACAATGTATGAGCATTACCTACTAAGTGCCCCATATTATGGATAGATTTATGACCCAATGTTCTTTAGAACCCGTAAAAAAAATTAAAACTACCAACACGACAACGCCTCCTAAGGGCTGTATCTTGTAAGAGAGGTCCATATCGAAAAAAAAATTATATTTACTACATCTGGTAATTTACATAAAGGAATCATGTCCTAAAGTGCATCTCGTTCAATTACAGGCACACTGTATTTCACAGTCGACTGTTTCATCAGCGCCCTTAAAGAAAATCATCATCTGCTTGGCTTTCTGGTGAATCTTGATGATCTGCTTCGATGTTTTATCTTCATCTTTTTATTACTTCATTATGGCATTACAAGATTAATCTTCATCATCGGAGACCTGTCTGCTATCATCCCAAAAATTACATCACTCGAAAGTTTCGAAAATTCCAATCTTGGGAGTAGGAGAGAATCTTCGTTATATGATCGCCTGATGTTTTTTTTCGTTTCATCACATCAAAATCACGTCCTATTCGATCGCTTCATCTTCACTTAATAAGTTGAATATTCACAGTCTGGATCTCATTCTGCTTTGCTGAATTTTCTTCTGGAAATATCACTAAGCAAACAATATAACTCAACAAATAATATCACTCGAAAATTTCATTAGCGCACTAAGACAGAATCTTCATGATATGATCGCCTGTTCATTTTCTTCTTCACAACACTTCGAAACCACAACCTATTCGATCACTTCATCTTCACATAATCAGTTGAATCTTCATAATCTGGATCCCATTCTGCCTTGCTGAATTTTCCTCTGGTAATATCCTCTAACAAATTATATCACTGGAAGTTCCGAATGTTTCATCTGGGGACCATAAGGGAATCTTCATCATATGCTCGCCTTTTTATTTTTTTCCTTCTGGACACATCAAAACCACATCCAATACAATCACTTCATTTCCACATAATAATCTCATCATGTTTCGCTGAATTTTCTTCTGGAAATATCACTCAACAAAGAATATCACTCAACAAATAATATCACTCGAAAGTTTCATTAGCGCACTAAAAGAGAATCTTCATGATATGATCGCCCGTTCATTTTCTTCTTCACAACCCTTCAAAACCAGATCCTTTTCGATCACTTCATCTTCACATAATAAGTTGAATCTTCATGATATGGATCTTATTCTGCCTTGCTGAATATTCGTCTGGTGATATCCTCTGACAAATTACATCACTGGAAGTTCCGAAAGTTTCATCTGGGGACCATAAGAGAATCTTCATTATATGCACTCTTGTTTATTTTTTTCCTTCTCGACACTTCAAAACCACAACCAATTCAATCACTTCATTTTCACATAATAATCTCATCCCGCTTTGCTGAATTTTCTTCTGGAAATATCACTCAACAAAGAATATCACTCAACAAATAATATCACTCGAAAGTTTCATTAGCGCACTAAGAGAGAATCTTCATTATATGATCGCCCGTTCATTTTCTTCTTCACAACACTTCAAAACCAAATCCTATTCGATTACTTCATCTTCACATAATAAGTCGAATCTTCATATGTGGACCTCATTGTGCTCTGTGGTCTTTTCTTCTGCGAATATTCCTCAACTAATTGTATCATTTGTCAGTTCCATGGGGAATCTTCATCGTATGCCTGGCTATCTGGTTAATCGGGATGATCTTGGTATTTTTTTTTCTTTTATTACCACTTCAGAAACAATATCATGTTGGCTGACTTCATATCCGCATTATAAGTTGAATCTTCCTATTCTGCTTTTCTGATTTTTCTTCTAGGATTCTTCATTATGAGTTGAATCTTCGCCATCTGCTAGACTTTCTCGTGAATCGATATGATATGCTGTTATCTCTTTTCATTTTCCTATAGCTTCTTGTTCTTCGATCTTCGCATTATAAATTGAATCTTCACATCTGAACCCTGTTCTCTCGCGTTAGTGTAGGATTTTAGTCTCCATCGGTGAATACTGTCACTGCCGTATGTTTCTGATCCTAATTCACAATCTATATCAAACTATATTATTTATACTTACGTATACCTATTTATTTTAAACATTTGTTTCTTCTCCTGCTTGGCTGTTTTCATTCACAACTTATATCACATTCCATTTCAATTTCAAATTCTTGCGCCTCAAAAATCAAACTAAAAAATTTTTCCTGAAAAACTTGAACGTCGCAATCCGCTTTCAAAGAATTTCGCATTCAATTAAATTTTTATGTATAAAAATCGCAAATTGTACATTTACTGATATCATTCTCAATAATTCCCTTCAAAAAAAACATGATTGGAATTCATTCTGGTAGGATTTCGCATTTTCTGAAAGTGAATAAGTAAAATAAGAAAAATTTCCTGAAATTATAATACGAAATTTTCCCTCTAATTGCAGCGCATATGGTCCTTTTCTGGAAAATTCTGCACCTATAATATACTAGAAATTATACATCAAAAAAGGTATAAATATATAGTAAAAAATTTAAAAAACTCTGAATATGACAGATAAAAACTAAATAATGAACAATTATTATCACGAATATTTGCTTAGATTCGTAAAATCGTAATACAACATAAGCAGCGTACCAAAGTGGTAATAAGAGAAACTGAAGTAAAGTATTCACTGAGACAGTCGAAGAGAAAGATAAAAAGCACTCACATTGACGATAAAAATTCTTGATTTTAACGCTCTTGGTCCAACGATGGCTAGAGTTGGGAACGACGTCAAGGAGATCCCTTAGTGACCCCTCCCCGCCGAAGCAGGGGGAAACCATGCTCTAAGACCTATCAGTCAATTCCTTTTCTTCGGCCGAGATCGGCCATCGTTGCACTGGTCCAAATTTCCTAAAAAAACATTGATATATAGGAACAAACTTTGGTATTTGATGTGAATAATACTACAGACATGAAGTTCTCATACTAATTCAAGCCTCACATAATTTCTCACAAAGGCTGGATCTGACAGTTTATTATTCATAATCTAATTCTCGATAATATCAACGAATCAATCAGGGTTTTTTCGAAAACTTCGGCATGTAAGCCCAATACTATCAAGGTGAGGACAAATTTCGATTATTACGTTTTGAGACAATTAAATGGTAATTTAAACCACAGTTTCTTTTGTCAATATACATTATACTGAGTTATACAAAGTCTAATAACCCTCTGTAAGGGTCAAATAACTGAGATTTTTCTGGGGAATATTCTCTACTATCAAAATAGTATTTGTTTCAGAGCGAGTGAATTTACTGGCTTCTTTGAGGTCACGATATAAAAGAGCATTATTCGTCAACAATGCCGCTTCATTTGAATACAAACGACTTGAATTCGAAGGATACTAGGAAGTCCTGGACTAAGCTATCGCACCTATCAATTCAGTTCAGAATCTCTGTATTCGACATGGAAGAATAACTCTCAAGTCAATCTGAATAATAACTATGGCTTGTTCGCGACTGCGGATGTCGAGCAACTGGGCAAGAGAGATCGCCTGGTGTTCCTTTGATGGTAAAACAGGATATACAGGTTGTTCTATGAGCTTTATAAAAAATCTGTACTAAACCTGAACCTTTCTTCTCCTGACAACAATATCTGATCAAATTCTTCATGATAAGGTTCATTTGTTTCATTCTACATACGAAATTATAATTAATGAAGTAGATTTCATTGATTTCTTATAGGTCAATACCTAGTTGAACAGGAAAAACAATATCAACTCGACAGAAAAAATAAGGAAAATCAAATTTATTGATTCTTCATTGACATGGCCTTTGAAAAACTTTGAGTATCGTTTCCAAATTCAATATAAAAACTGTTTTCAAAAAACAAAAAATTTTGTGATCTATATTGAAAAAAAATTAACCTCCCAATATGAATCGAAAATCATTTGTGGAAGAACTCATTCAGGGGAGACGTGAAGAACTTTAAAGATAACAAAACATGAACACATCAATAACATAGATATTATAGTGATCAAAGATTAAACCTAAACCTTATAATAGGGAAACAAAAGTTGGTGATTATGTTTAGGGATAACTCGATACTCAATCTCAAATTTCATGCTGGGAAAATTTGAGTTTTCTCGCCTAAAGTGTGGAAAAAACTCAAATTTCGTCATAAATTCATATTTCATATCAACTAATCAATATATCCAACTTGCTCTAGCGCTTCAGAAAGAGGATAATCAAATGAGAATTCAATATTAGGAAAGCATACTTACAGAATGACATTCTCTAGTTTGGAATTTTCCATTTCCCTAATTCTAGGATGATTCTACAGGGAGAGAAATGCAGCATTAAAAACTCCAATATGATGGTTCACAAAAAAATTTTCCAGTAGTATCTCTCTTCTTGATTGCTGAAATGAAAATAATTTTCATTAATACAAAATTTAATCAATCCTGTTGAACAAGAATATACTCAAAGTTTAATGATGATTTGACAAATTGTGATGCATTCCACTATTAATGTAAAATAACTGTAAATTTTTCATTGCTTCGAGCAAAAAAATAACTTCTGAAATAAAAGAAAATCAAAAAGTTTGAGGTGGAAACTCAAGTGTGAAGTATTTGAAAGAAATCAGCCAATTTATGAATTACATCATGACTAGATGAGTCTAAACATAATCAATTTGAAAACTACTTTCTACTGATCTCAGAGAAAGATAATATACATTTCAGAAATATACTTACAAAATGGAAGTTTTTTAGTAAGGGTAAAATGGAAAATTTTCCAATAGCAGGATGATTCTATCTGCAAATTTCAAAATCTCAATTCCATGGTGAAGAACAAAATATTGGATCCTTTCCTTTTTTTGATAGCTGAAATTAAAATAATGTCATTAGTTACAAAATTAAACATGAATTCATGAAGAATGTACTCAAAATGTATTCGTTATATAAGATTTTGTGACTTTTTATTGTATGCTTTCAATCAGTTTTTTATGGAGGTTTCAGATTTTTCATAGCATCAATCATTGAAAGAATCTTCTGAATCCTATTTATTGCAATATAAAAAATTATTAAAAAGCTTCTTGAAATGAGAAAATGACAGATTCAAGAATGAAAACAGAGCTCTTATTCCCTCAATTTTTGGATATTTCTCTGAATAAACTGATGAATATTTTAAAATTATTTCGGATGGGTTTGTGAGGAAAACTATCTAAATATCAATCTCTCTCAAGTCTTTATCAAGTCTTACATAGTTGAATATACTTACAATATGCCTATTTTTCAGTGAAGACAATGGAAAAATTTACTTCTTATTCTACTAGAATTATTTCCTGGAGTGATATCGCTCTTTTAAAATATCAATATAATGGTTCAGAAGATTATCATTGGGTAATTTCTTTCATCTTCATAGCTGAAATGAGAATTATTTCATTTGTTTTGAATTTAATAAACCCAGTTCATGCAAAATGAATTAAAAACTTATTGAAAACATTAATATAAATAGTAAGGAAATTTTGTTAATTGCTGTATCAAACTTTCAAGAAGAGTTGTGATTTTTCATTCGATGCTTGAATTACATTTTATTCATTTTAATTCTTCACAATTGGATATATTATTTAAATCAAATGCATATTTAGGATATTATTGTCATTTTCCAATTAATACTTTCAATTTCTTTTTGTAATTTTTTTAAGGTTTCCTCCAAAGAAATGTGAATTCAATATTAGAAAAGCATACTCACAGAATGGAATTCTGTAGTTTGGAATTTTCAATTTACCCAATTCTAGGATGATTCTACAGGGAGAGAAATGCAGCATTCAAAACTCCAATATGATGGTTCAGAAAAAAATTTTCCAGTTGTTTCTCTTTTCTTGATTGCTGGAATAAAAATAATTTTAATTTATACAAAATTTAATCAATCCTTTTAAACAAGAATATACTCAAAGTTTAATGATGATTTGACAAATTGTGAAGCATTCAACTGTTGATGTAAACTAACTGTAAATTTTTCATGGCTTTGAGCACAAAAATAACTTCTGAAATAAAAGAAAATCAAAAAGTTTGAGGTTGAAACTCAAGTGTGAAGTAATTGAAAAAATTTGAGTCTCAGAGAGAATGATACTCAATCTTTACTAAAAAGCAAAATATATACATACGTACTCACAAATTTCATATTGTTGAGTGAAAGTCCTGGAAAAGCTATTTCCTAAATTCCAGGATGATTTTGTATGGAAAGATGTGATGTTTTCAAAAGCAGAATGTAGTTGTGTAGAATCCTCTCTTCATGATCTGAAATGAAAATAATTACATCAGTAACGAATTCAATCACTACTTAATGCACTAATTTCTATTAATTTTTTGACATATTATGAATTTTCAGTTGATTAATTCAATTAATTTTTTTCTTCTCAATTTTAGATTTTTCTTGGCTTCAACCAACTGATATTTAAAAAATATACTCACAGAAGTGTTGTTCTTGAAAAATGTTAAGGTGGAACTCAATTCTCTTTCAAAATCTCAAGATATTGGTATAGAAGACAACTAACTATTTCCTTGATGACTGAAAAAAATGATAACTTCATTAGTAATAAATAACGTAATATAGTAACAGTAATAACATGATAAATAACAACTACAATTGATGCTATATATGTACATTAAAGGTTTCTTGAAGACATAAGATATAGGAATTTCCTATTGGATGCTCTAAATTTCCATTCTATAATAAGAAAAATGTATTTTTATGACTTCAAACAAAAATTTCCGATTGTTTCAAACTTTGAATCCATCATAGATCTCAGAATAAGAGCTAGCTGACGAGTGGTAAGAGAGGTGAAATATCCTCAAAACGTTTGATGTTCCATCAGCTCAACCAATAAAATTTGATAATGATCTCTGATCGATCCCAGTGAAAAGATTTTCAAATGCCAATCTATCTCAAGCTTGGAGAAATATACACACAGATTCACTGTTCTTCAGTCAATGTGAAATTCTACAAATACATAATGATTCTATCTATTGGGAAATACTTCGCTGAAAATCTGAATGTTATGGTATCGTAAGAATTTTTTGACATGGTGGTTTTCTTGGGCGCTGCAATGAAATTTTTATGAGAAGCAAATTCACTCATTCATTTTCTGAAGTAATCTTGAATATATGAGATTGTTATGATGAAAAAAATGAGATCTTCAAGTCTTTAGTCAATAAAAAAAAATGGAAAAATATACTCACAGAATCGCAGTTTTTGAGTGAATGTATTTTCTCTACTTTAGGATCAATAACTCTGGAGAGATGTTCCTCTTCTGAAACTTCATTATAATGGTAGATCAGAATATTTTTTTGGTTTATTCTATTTTGATGATATCTATCTGAAAAAAATAAATTTCATAAGTAACAAATTTAATTAATCCTGCCACTTAAGAAAGCACTCAAACTTTGTAGAGTAGTTGTAATTTTACATCTGATGCTTTCATTTACTAATATTTTATTTGAACTATTAATTTTTATGGCTGCAACCATTAAAACACCGAAATGTTCTCATTCCAGGGCAGAAAAACTGGACTTAAAAATATGAGATAAGTTGAGAAATATTCCAGATCAAGAAATCAAATTTCTTCAGGCTTAAATATTTTTTACAACAATTCTCTATTCAATAGGTTTTTTCAGGGTGTCAATTGAAAAAATTTAGATTTTTTCATAATGTGAAGAGTTTTGATCTTCTTAAAATGGAAAAATTAAGAGGTTTTTCCAAATCGAAAAGAGAACTCAATTTTCTTAATATTCTTTCATTAAGTCAACTAACAAATATTTAAAAACTGATCTCAGAGAAAAACTGGGACAATTTACATGTCTCTCAAGATTTCGAATATATACTTACAAGATGATTGGCTTTTAGTAAGGGTAAAATGTTATTTTCTTCTTTTTCAGGATGAATCTATCTGGAGAAATATGCCAATTTCAAATTTTGCGATGAAGAAGAAAATATTGGGTCATTTCTTTTTCTTTGATAGCTGAAAAGAAAATGATATCATCACTAACAAAATTCAACAATCCTCTTTATGAAGAATGCACTAAAAATTCATTTAATATATGAATATTTCTTGATTTTCTATTATTTGGTTTCAATTACAATGAAATAATAATTACATAATTAACATATTTAGTTAATTTTGTCTGTCAATCATTCGGAAGAGTTGTGATTTCACATTTGATGCTTTTATTACTTTTTTTTTCATTTTAGCTATTGATTTTGACGGCTGCAACCAGTAAAACACCGAAAAAACAAGAAAACACTACTGAACTTTTTAATATGGGATAAGTTGAGAATTTTTTCAGTTCAAGAAACCAAATTTCCTGACTCAAGAATGAGAACAGAGATCCAATTTCCTCGATTTTTGAATATTTCTTTGAATCGACTGATGAATATTTGAACATTATTTTGGATGGGTCTAGTGACTATCCAAATATCAATCTTCATCAAGTCTTTTATAGTTAAATATACTTACAATATGCCCATTTTCAAGTGAAGACCATGGAAGACCATTATTTTCTGGAGTGATGTTTACTCTTTCAAAATATCAATATAATGGTTCAGAAGATTATCATTGGATAATTTCTTTCATCTTCATAGCTGAAATGATAAAAATTCCATTTGATTAAAATTTAATGAAACCAGTTTATGCAAACATATTGAAAATATTATTATTAATAGTAAGGAAATTTAGTTAACTTTTAAGAAGAGTTGTAATTTTTCATTTGATGCTTGAATTACATTTTTTTCATTTCAATTCTTCAGATTTGGATATCTTATTTAAATCAAATTCATATTTAGGATATTATTGTCATTTTACTTTTTGAAGTCTTTTTCAAGGTTCCATCCAGAGGAATGTGAATTATTTAAATCAAACTTCCACATCGACAAAAAACCAACAAATATTTGAAAACTACTTTGGACCGATCTCAGAGAAAGATAATATACATTTCAATTTCAGGAATATACTTACAAAATGGAAGTTTCTTAGTAAGGGTAATATGGAAAATTTTCCAATAGCAGGATGATTCTATCTGGAAATATGCAAGTTTCAAAATCTCAATTCCATGGTAAAGAACAAAATATTGGATCCTTTCTTTTTTTTGATAGCTGAAATTAAAATAATATCATAAGTAACAAAATTAAACAATCCTTTTCATGAAGAATGTACTCGAAAAGTATTTATTATATGAAGTTTGAACTAGTATCGATTGATTCCCAGCTCAAATTTTCCGCAAATTGGTCCTTATTCATATACAAGAAATCGAAATCCAGTACCTCAGATTGTCTGCATTGAGGAAGGTATCAAACCATAGGAACCAAGAATGTCTCTTGTCTTAGCAAGCATCCTATTTGCTACCAATTCCAATATCATGGCTGCAGGCTTTTAATCTGTATCGTTAAACACTGTTACTGATGTATGTTTCTGATCCTGATTCACAATCTATATAAAACTATATTTTTTTTACTTACATATACTGATTACCTGTTTCTTACCTGTTTCTTCTTCTGCTTGGATATTTTCCCTCACAACCTATATCACATTCTATTTTTATTTCACATTCTTGCACCTCACAAACTAAAAGGAATTTTTCCTGATGAACTTCAACGCCGCAATCCGCTTTCAAAGAGTTTCGCATTAAATTAAATTTTTATGTACAGATCTCGCAAATTGTAGATTTACTGAAATCATTCTGAATCAACATGATTGGAATTCATTATGGTAGGATTTCGCATTTTAAGAAAGTGAATAAGAAAAATGAAAACATTCAAAATTTTCAGAAGTAATTGCACAAGTGCATCAAAATTACCGATAATTTTGCATGACAGCGTGTTGTCAAAAAACTGCATGAGTTCATTTTCGTTTTTGAAGAAAGAGCCCCCCACCTTCGGTGTCGGGCTCTTTCTCCAAAAATGAAAATGACCGAATGCAGTTTTTTTAAGACAACACGCTGGAATGCAGAATTATCAAATCATTCTGATGCACGAGTGTAATTCGGGTGAATATTTCCCGAAATTGCTATGGATACGAGCAGTGCAATTATCGCAGGGATCTTTCGCTCTCTACAATGCAATTATCTCTGTAATTTTCGATAATTGCATTCTATTTACATGAAGTTTTTGACATGAGGGAAATATTCCCCCTAATTGCACCGCACATTGTCCCTTTTTTGGAAAATCTGCACCTATAATTCAATTGTAAAAACTCCGGACCTATTCATTAAAACTCTTCTGAGAAAATAATTCTAATATAAAATAAAATATACACATATGTGCCCTCGAATTTGTTCCCATGAAATATAATTTATTTATTTCCATTCAATAATTTTAGAGTTTTTTCGGTATATACAGGGTAACCAAAGTTCGACTTCTTATTGAACGTTTCTGAAATCCTTGACCAAAAAAAACTAAAGTGAAGTACTCATTGAAACAGTCGTCGAGAAACATGAAAAGCACTCACATTGACGATAAAAATTCTTGATTTTAACGATGGCTAGAATTGGGAACGACGTCAAGGAGATCCCTTAGTGACCCCTCCCCGCCGAAGCAGGGAGAAACCATGCTCTAAGACCTTTCAGTCAATTCCTTTTCTTCGGCCGAGATCGGCCATCGTTGCACTGGTCCAAATTTCCTGAAAAACCGTAGATATTTAGAAACAAACTTTGGTATTGGATGTGAATAATACTACAGATATGAAATTCTCATGTTTTTTCATGCTCCTCATAATTTCTCACAGAGGCTGGATCTTACAGTTCATAATTCATAATCTAATTCTCGATAATATCAACGAATGAATCAGGTTTTTCTCGAAATTTCGACAGGTAAGACCAAGACCATCAAGGTGGGGACAACTTTCCATTATTACATTTTTGAGACAACTGAATGGTAATATAAATCAGAGCTCAATTGTCGATATACATTATATTGGGTTATACAAGGTCTTATATCCTCAGATTTCGATATCTTATTGAAATAAAATTTATTTTTATTATTATTATTAAATTTTATAAGAGTGGAGATACCTTTACACTCAATCAACACAAGAAAAATTTTAGAAAAAATAAAACATGCAAACTTAGAGTATTTCAGGGAAAAAATAAACATTGTTGAGTCAGAAAACTACTGAAGGAGTGTGTCCATGGGATATTGACAATTTTTAATTAAAAATAAAAAGAGATTTGAAATTTCCTCAAAAAACCATTCGATTAATTCCAAGATAGAAAATTATTGCGGAGTTTCTTGAAATGAAAAAATGACAGAATTTTCCTCACTCGAGAATGAAGCAGAGATTCAATTTCCTGAATTTTTGGATATTTCTTTCAATCGACTAATAAATATTTGAAAATTATTTTGTATGGGTCCATGACACTATTCAAAAATTATATTTTTATATGACTTGATAAAGATTCATTTTCGAATAGTCTCATGGATCCATACAAAATAATTTTCATTTGAAGAAATATCCAAAAATTGAGGAAATTGGATCTCTGTTCTCATCCAAGTTAAGTATACTTACAATATGCCTATTTTTCAGTGAAGACCATGGAAAAAATTACTTCTTATTCTACTAGGTTTATTTTCTGGAGACATTGCTCTTTTAAAATATCAATATAATGGTTCAGAAGATTATCATTGGGTAATTTCTTTCATCTTCATAGCTGAAATGAGAATTATTTCATTAGTTTAAGATTGAATGAACCCAGTTTATGCAGAATGAATTAAGAACTTATTGAAAATATTAATAATGGTAAGGAAGTTTAGTTTATCTGTGTATCAAACTTTAAAGGAGAGATTTTTCA
This sequence comes from Hippodamia convergens, assembly GCA_038502775.1. Classification (NCBI taxonomy): domain Eukaryota; kingdom Metazoa; phylum Arthropoda; class Insecta; order Coleoptera; family Coccinellidae; genus Hippodamia; species Hippodamia convergens. Next base: position 83,989,731 of record CM076609.1, on the reverse strand, counting down.
TTTGATGCTTGAATTACATTTGTTTCATTTTAATTCTTCAGATTTGGATATCTTATTCAAATCAAATTTATATTTAGTATTGTCATTTTCCAATTAATATTTTCAATTTTTTTTGTAGTTTTTTCATGGTTTCATCCAGAGAAGTGCCAGTCATTAAGTTATAAATGAAATAATTCCATTAATTACAGTTTAAATCAAACCTCTACATCAAGAATAAACCAACAAATATTTGAAAATACTTTGGACTGTTCTCAGAGAAATATAATATACATTTAAGAAATATACTTACAAAATGCAAGATTTCCAGTAAGGATAAAATGGAAAATTTTCCAATGGCAGGATGATTCTTTCTGGAGAAATGCAAGTTTCAAAATCTCAATTCCATGGTAAAGAACAAAATATTGGAGCATTTCATTTTATCTGACAGCTGAAATTAAAATGATATCATTAAACAATCCTTTTCATGAAGAATGTACTCAAAATGTATGTATTATATGAAGATTTTGTGACTTTTCTTTGTATGCTTTCAATCATTAGTTTTTTATGTAGGTTTTAGATTTTTCATAGTATCTATCATTCAAAGTTCTAAGTTCTTTATTGCAAAACAGAAAATTAATCAAAAGCTTCTTGATATGCAAAAATGATAGAATTTTCCTTACTCAAGAATGAAAACAAAGCTCTCATTCCCTCAATTTTTGGATATTTCTCTGAATAAACTGATGAATATTTGAAAATTATTTTGGATGGGTTTGTAATGAAAACTATCCAAATATCAACCTCTCAAGTCTTATATAGTTAAATATAGATACTTACAAAATATAAAATATTTTTCACTGACAACCATGGGAAAATCTACTGCTACTTCCACTAAGATGACTATCTTTCAAACTCTCAATGTGATGGTTCGGAAGATGATTATTGGTAAATGTCTTTCATTTTCATAGCTGAAATGACAATAATTTCATTAGTTTCAGATTTATTAAATCTAGTTCATGAAGAATGTAATCAAAATACATTGAACCTTTAAATAATTGCAATTTTTCATGTGATCATTCACTCTCTTTTTTTAATTGTGAATTTTTTAATATCTTCTAGTATTCAAATGAACTTCGGAATCTTTCTCGTTCCAAAACATAAAAACACAACTTGTAGAAATTTGAAAATTACAAAGTTTTTCCAACTTGAAAATGAGAAAAATAGCTCAAATTTTCTTACTTTCGATTTTTCATCAAACAAACACATATCTGAGAATTTCTTTTGATTGGGTCACGAAGGGGGCTCATAGAGTGTTATTCTTTATTCAAAATTCGAAAAATATACTTACAGAATTTCCTTTTTCTGTGAAGGTTCTGGAAACATCTATTCCCCCAATTCAAGAAAGATTCAATCTGCCTCTTCCAAAAGCACTCACATTGACGATAAAAATTCTTGATTTTAACGCTCTTGGTCCAACGATGGCTAGAGTTGGGAACGACGTCAAGGAGATCCCTTAGTGACCCCTCCCCGCCGTAGCAGGGAGAAACCATGCTCTAAGACCTATCAGTCAATTCCTTTTCTTCGGCCGAGATCGGCCATCGTTGCACTGGTCCAAATTTCCTGAAAAAACATTGAAATTAAGCAAAAAACTTTTATATTGGATGTGAATAAAACTACAGATCTGAATTTCTCATATTCATTCATCTCTCTCATAATTTTTCTCACAAAAGCTGGATCTGACAGTTCATTATTCATAATCCAATTCTCGGTAATATCAACGAATGAATCAGGTTTTTTTCGAAAATTTCGATAGTTAAAACCATCAAGGTGAAGACAACTTTCTATTATTATATTTTTGAGACAACTAAATGGTAAATTAAATCAGAGTTTCTATTGTCCATATACATTATATTGGGTAACAAGGTGTTATAATCTCCAATTTGATATCTTATTGGATAGGAAATTATCATTAATATTAAATTTTGATAGAGTAGAGATACCTTTACACACAAGAAAAATCTTAGAGAAAAAAACATGCAAACTAAGAGTATTTCAGGGAAAAAATAAACATTGTTGAGTCAGAATGCTACTGAAGGAGTGTGTCCATGGGGTATTGACATCTTTTAATTAAAAATGGAAAGAGATTTGAAATTTCCTCAATAAACCATTCGATTAATTCCAAGATAGAAAATTATTGAGGAGTTTCTTGACTTGAAATGAGAAAATGACAGAATTTTCCTTACTCGAGAATAAAAACAGAGATCCAATTTCCTCAAATTTGAAAATTTCTTCGAATCGACTGATGAATACTTGAGAATTATTTTGGATGGGTCCATGACACTATTCAACAATCAATCTTTATCAAGTCTTATATTATAATAATAGTATTATTAAATAGGACTCGATAAAGATTGATTTTTGAAAAGTCTCATGGACCCATACAAAATAATTTTCAAATATTTATCAGTCGATTTGGAGAAATATCCCAAAATTGAGGAAATTGGATCTCTGTTCTCATCCAAGTTAAATATACTTACAATATACCTATTTTTCAGTGAAGACCATGGAAAAATTACTTCTTTTTCTACTAGGATTATTTTCTGGAGAAATTGCTCTTTTAAAATATCAATATGATTCAGAAGATCATCATTGGGTAATTTCTTTCATCTTCATAGCTGAAATGAGAATTATTTCATTAGTTCAAGATTAAATGAACCCAGTTCATGCAGAATGAATTAAGAACTTATTGAAAACATTAATAATGTTAAGGAAATTTAGTTAATCTGTGTATCAAACTTTAAAGAAGAGTTGTGATTTTTCATTTGAAGCTTGAAATACATTTTTTTCATTTTAATTCTTCAGATTTGGATATCTTATTTAAATCAAATTCATATTAAGGATATAATTGTCATTTTCCAATTAATACTTTCAATTTCTGCTTGTAGTTTTTGTAAAGTTTCATCCAAAGAAATGTGAATTATTAAAATCAACCCTCTACATCAATAAAAAACCAACAAATATTTGAAAACTACTTTGGACTGATCTCAGAGAAAGATAATATACATTTCAGAAATATGTATACTTACAAAATGAAAGATATTGAGTAAGGGTAAAATGGAACATTTTCCAATAGCAGGATGATTCTATATGGAGAAATGCAAGTTTCAAAATCTCAATTCCATGGTAAAGAACAAAATATTGGAGCATTTCATTTTCTTTGATAGCTGAAATTAAAATAATATCATGAGTAACAAAATTAAAAAATCCATTTCATAAAGAATGTACTCAAAAAGTGTGTATTATATGAAGATTTTGTGACTTTTTATTGTATGCTTTCAATCATTATTTTTTTATGTAGGTTTTATATTTTTCATAGTATCAATCATTCAAGGAAACTGCTAAATCCTATTTATTGCAAAAATTGAAAATTTATCAAAAGCTTCTTGAAATAGAAAAATGACAGAATTTTCCTGACTCAAGAATGAAAACAGAGCTCTAATTCCCTCAATTTTTGGATATTTCTCTGAATAAACTGATGACTATTTGAAAATTATTTTGGATGGGTTTGTGAGGAAAACTATCTAAATATCAACCTCCCAATTCTTATATAGTTAAATAATAATATAGATACTTACAAAATATATAATATTTTTCCGTGACAACCATGGAAAAATCTACTGCTACTTCCACTAAGATGACTATCTTTCATAGCTGAAAAATGAGAATAATTCCATTAGTTTTACATTTATTGAACCTAGTTCATGAAGAATGTAATCAAAATACATTGAACCTTTAAATAATTGTAATTTTTCATGTGATCCTTTACTCTTTTTTTTAACTGTGAATTTTTCAATATCTCCTAGTATCCAAATGAACTTCGAAATCTTTCTCGTTCCAAAACATAACACAATTTCTTGAAATGTGGAAATTACGGAGTTTTTCCAACTTGAAAATGAGAAAAGTAGCTCAAATATTCTTACTTTCGAGTTTTCATCAAACTAACACATTTGAGAATTTCTTTGGATTGGTTCACGAAGAGGACTCATAGAGTGTTAATCTTCATTCAAAATTCGAAAAATATACTTACAGAATTTCCTTTTTCTGTGAAGGTCCTGGAAACATCTATTCTCCCAATTCAAGAAAAATTCAATCTGGTTCTTCCAAAAGCATTCATTGACGATAAAAGTTCTTGATTTTTAACGCTCTTGGTCCAACGATGGCTAGAGTTGGGAATGACGTCAAGGAGATCCCTTAGTGACCCCTCCCTGCCGAAGCAGGGAGAAACCATGCTCTAAGACCTATCAGTCAATTCCTTTTCTTCGACCGAGATCGGCCATCGTTGCACTGGTCCAAATTTCCTGAAAAACCATTGAAATTAAGGAAAAAACTTTTATATTGGATGTGAATAGTACTACAGACCTAAATTTTTCATACTCATTCATCTCTCTCATAATTTTTCTCACAAAAGCTGGATCTGACAGTTCATTATTCATAATCTAATTCTCGGTAATATCAACGAATAAATCAGGTTTTTTTCGAAAATTTCGATAGTTAAAACCATCAAGGTGAAGACAACTTTCTATTATTATATTTTTGAGACAACTAAATGGTAATTTAAATCAGAGTTTTTTTTGTCCATATACATTATATTGGGTTATTCAAGGTCTTATATCCTCAGACTTGATATGTTATTGGAACAGAATTTATTTTTAATATTAAATTTTAAAAGAGTGGAGATACCTTTACACTCAATTAACACAAGAAAAATCTTAGAGAAAAAAAAACATGCAAACTTAGAGTATTTCAGGGAAAAAATAAACATTGTTGAGTCAGAATGCTACTGAAGGAGTGTGTCCATGGGATATTGACATTTTTTAATTAAAAATGGAAAGAGATTTGAAATTTCCTCAATAAACCATTCCATTATTTCCAAGATAGAAAATTATTGCGAAGTTTCTTGACTTGAAATGAGGAAATGACAGAATTTTCCTTACTCGAGAATGAAAACAGAGATCCAATTTCCTCAATTTTCGGATATCTCTTCGAATCGACTGATAAATATTTGAAAATTATTTTGGATGGGTCCATGACACTATTCAACAATCAATCTTTATGAAGTCTCATATTATAATAATAATATTATTAAATAAGACTCAATGAAGATTGATTTTGAATAGTCTCATGGACCCATACAAAATAATTTTCAAATATTTATCAGTCGATTCAAAGAAATATCCAAAAATTGAGGAAATTGGATCTTTGTTCTCATCCAAGTTGAAAATACTTACTATATGCCTATTTTTCAGTGAAGACCATAAAAAAATTTGTACTTCTTATTTTACTAGGATTATTTTCTGGAGAGAAATTGTTCTTTTAAAATATCAATATAATGGTTCAGAAGATCATCATTGGGTAATTTCTTTCATCTTCATAGCTGAAATGAGAATTATTTCATTAGTTCAAGATTAAATGAACCCAGTTCATGCAGAATGAATTAAGAACTTATTGAAAACATTAATAATGGTAAAAAAATTTAGTTAATCTGTGTATCAAACTTTAAAGAAGAGTTGTGATTTTTCATTTGAAGCTTGAATTACATTTTTTTCATTTTAATTCTTCAGATTTCGATATCTTATTTAAATCAAATTCATATTAAGGATATAATTGTCATTTTCCAATTAATACTTCCAATTTCTGTTTGTAGTTTTTGTAAGTTTTCATCCAAAGAAATGTGAATTATTAAAATCAACCCTCTACATCAATAAAAAACCAACAAATATTTGAAAACTACTTTGGACTGATCTCAGAGAAAGATGATATACATTTCAGAAATATACTTACAAAATGAACGATATTGAGTAAGGGTAAAATGGAACATTTTCCAATAGCAGGAAGATTCTATCTGGAGAAATGCAAGTTCCAAAATCTCAATTCCATGGTAAAGAACAAAATATTGGAGCATTTCATTTTCTTTGATAGCTGAAATTAAAATAATATCATGAGTAACAAAATTAAAAAATCCATTTCATAAAGAATGTACTCAAAATGTGTGTATTATATGAAGATTTTGTGACTTTTTATTGTATGCTTTCAATCATTATTTTTTTATGTAGGTTTTATATTTTTCATAGTATCAATCATTCAAGGAAACTGCTAAATCCTGTTTATTGCAAAAAATTAATCAAATGATTCTTGAAATAGAAAAATGACAGAATTTTCCTGATTCAAGAATGAAAACAGAGCTCTAATTCCCTCAATTTTTGGATATTTCTCTGAATAAACTGATGACTATTTGAAAATTATTTCGGATGGGTTTGTGAGGAAAACTATCTAAATATCAACCTCCCAATTCTTATATAGTTAAATGATAATATAGATACTTACAAAATATATTAAATTTTTTTTCAGTGACAACCATGGAAAAATCTACTGCTACTTCCACTAAGATGAATATCTTTTAAACTCTCAATGTGATGGTTTGGAAGATGATTGTTGGTAAATGTCTTTCATTTTCATAGCTGAAATGAGAATAATTCCATTAGTTTAACATTTATTGAACCTAGTTCATGAAGAATGTAATCAAAATACATTGAACCTTTAAATAATTGTAATTTTTCATGTGATCCTTTACTCTTTTTTTTAACTGTGAATTTTTCAATATCTTCTAGTATCCAAATGAACTTCGAAATCTTTCTCGTTCCAAAACATAAAAACACAACTTCTCGAAATGGGGAAATTACAGAGTTTTTCCAACTTGAAAATGAGAAAATTTTCCTACTTTCGATTTTTCATCAAACTAACACATATTTGAGAATTTATTTTGATTGGTTCACGATGGCTCATAGACTTTATTGAAAATTTGAAAAATTTACTTACAAAATTTCCTTTTTCTGTAAAGGTCCTTCAAAAATCTATTCCCCCAATTCAAGAAAGATTCAATCTGTCTCTTCCATTGACGATAAAAGTTCTTGATTTTAACGCTCTTGGTCCAACGATGGCTAGAGTTGGGAATGACGTCAAGGAGATCCCTTAGTGACCCCTCCCTGCCGAAGCAGGGAGAAACCATGCTCTAAGACCTATCAGTCAATTCCTTTTCTTCGGCCGAGATCGGCCATCGTTGCACTGGTCCAAATTTCCTGAAAAACCATTGAAATTAAGGAAAAAATTTTTATATTGGATGTGAATAATACTACAGACCTTAATTTTTAATATTTTCATTAGTAGTCAATTGCCACAATCAATTCAAGCGAAATTAACTCAGAGATCATTGAGGTAATGAGATATATAATGATTTTTCATTGAATTAATCGATTTTTTTTTTGGTAAATTGAGGACTTTTCAACGCTTTTATCACAGAAATTTGAATAAAATATATCGTAGAACTTCTCAGAGTGGAAAAAAGAGTTTCTCCATCTCAAGAGTGTAAAATATGCTTGAACTTTTCCTCAATTTGAATTAGAAAAATATACTCACAGATTCACTGTCCTTGAGTTATGGTCATGGAAAATTCTACTGCCTCAAATCTAAGATAACTCTTTCTGGAGAAATATTCCTCTTCCAAATGTTCAGCATAATGGTATGGAAGACATTCACTTAGGTATTTATTTTTCTGGTTGCTGAAATGAAAAATCATTTTATTAGTTACAAATTTCTTTAAAATTAATCATGTATATGAAGAATGTTTATAGAAAATATAAACTGAAATGATAGTTGGGTTATACTATGAACTGAAGAAATGCACTGATTTTTCAGAAAAGAAAATATTACAAAACTCTTTCATGTTGGAAAATTTGACAGTTTTTAGTATTCAAGAGTATATGAGAACTATGGTTCTATATTTTTCATTAGATCAATCAATACTTGTTTGAATTTTATCCACTTTGGATCAATGAAGGTTTTCCCATGATTGAAGAAGGATACTTACAGAAGTACTGCAGTGAATTCGAGTCCTGATAAAATTTTTATTCATCTGGAGAGTTTGAATTTCTTGGATTTGTTCTTTCATCTTATTTTTCCAATTTGATGGCATAGAAAAAAAGTTGTTCGACAATTTCCTTTTCCCTGAAAGCTGAAATGATGAAAAGCTCATTAATAACTTCCCAGAGTGGAAAATGTTAAGAGTTTCTCCATCTCAACTGTGCAAAAAATGCTTGAACTTCTCTTAAATTTGGATCATTCGTGAAAAAAATCCATATTTGGAAATAAATCTGAATTGTCTCAAATCAATATATTTGAATTGGAAAATATACTCACAGATTCACTGTCCTTGAGTTATGGTCATGGAAAACTCTGCCTCAAATCTATCTGGAGACATATTCCTCTTCCAAATGTTCAGCATAATAGTATGGAAGACATTTACTGGGATATTCATTTTTCTGGTTGCTGAAATGAAAAATCATTTTTTTAGTTACAAATTCCTTCAAAATTAATCATGTATATTGAAAATATAAAATAAAATGAAAATAGTTGTGTTACACTATGAACTGAGGAAATGAACTGATTTTTCAGAAAGGAAAATATTACAAATCTGTTTAATGTTAGAGAATTTGTTAGTTTTTCCCACTCAAGAGTTTATAAGAACAGTGGTTCTATATCTTTTCAACTTGAATCTTTCATTAGATCAATCAATACTTGTTTGAAATTTATCCACTTTGGATCAATGAAGGTTTTCCCATGATTGGAAAAATATACTTACAGAAGTACTGTAGTGTTTTTGAGTCCTGGGAAAATTTTCTTTCATCTGGAGAGTTTCTTGGATTTCTAGGATTTGTTTTTTCATCTTATTGGTTCGTTGTTTTCCCAATTTGGTAACATGAAAAAAAGTGGTTCGACAATTTCCTTTTCCCTGATAGCTGAAATGAAAAAAAACTCATTACTAAAGAATATAATCAGATTTATATGTGAAAATGCACTGAAAATCTGTTATTTTCCATCAAATGGTTCAAATGACCTATCATCATTGTATTTAAAAAAAACTAGTACTCTGAAATAGATTCAGTCATTGAAATAACTAAAATTTAATTTTTTCTTTAAATTTCCAGTTAATGAAAACAACCACTTTGAATCTGTTTCAAACAATTTCGTTTTAGTGAGTTGGGAAAAATTTCATTGGTTTTTTGGTAGAAATAAACATATATGCATGATACTCATGAAATTTTTCCACTTTCGAAAAAAAAATCGAATTTTTAGGTGATTTTACAATGAAAAACCCTAAATGAATCGATTTCATAGAAAAGTCTGGACATATCATAGAACAACGTCAAGGGCAGCCAATCAGAAGTTGTAATGAGTTCGATTATTCCTGAAATGAAATCAAATCTAGAAAATCCAAGAATTCCAATTTCATTTGAAAAATATGGTTTCTTTCAATCAGAATTGAATTCAAGAAATCTAAAACAATTCATCGATCACCGATTGAGAATAATTCAGTTTCGAAATTTAGGAAAAGCAATTTTTTCTTTGAAGCTTCCAGAACATTCCAAGTTGAAACGAAATATCCTATTTTTTCACGAAATCAAGAAAATTATTATGAATTTCACGAAAAAAAATTGAACTCACCATAATCCCCAAAAGTTTCGAACATTTCCAAGTCTGCAACCATCTCAAAGTTTCCAATAAACCTAAGAAACCATTTCGGCTTCCAACGAACAAAGGACTTCGCCATTTTGAAACGCTTTTTGGCGTCCCTTCTGTAAGAAATCAAAAATCACAATTAATCATTCTAATCGTAGACTTATTGGAAGAAATTAAACTCACCATAAGAAAAGGATCGTTAAGAATATCGACAACACCAAAAATATTAATTTTTTCTCAACATTTTTATCACAAATTTCACGAATTACCGGAGCACCCATCTTAACTCCACCAAGTCCAGACCCCAAAAGGACGATATGAAGGAACGATCTCAGGGAGAAAGGATGGATCATAGAAATAATCAAAATTGACCAATCAGAAAGCAGAAGTGAGTTTTGATTCCCACTGACATCAACCCCTCCGACTGTCAAACTTCAATTTTCAAATGGAAGTAATTTCCCCTCCTAAACCTTGAAAATTTCATTTTAATTAAAAAAAATTGGCTGAGGTTTCGAAAATAACATTTTCAACGGTTTTTCGAGGTTGAATCAGACTTGGAAAGAAACTATCGCACTATTTTTCAGTCAATTTCCATATTCCACAATCTTTCATTTCGGAAAATAGAAAAAATTATGTGAATTTGATTGAAAAATAACACAACAGGATCGATTATTTCACTTTTTCTCTCGATTCTCAGAAAAACCGATCGAAATAACATTAGTTAGAATGATATTTTTGCAATGAAGAAAAATCTCAACAAAAAAATAGTGTTTAAACTCACCCCACATTATTTTATTCACATAATCACCAATCACACACTCAAATCACGAACGAACTGAACGAATAAACTCACTAAACATCCACTTGTTGGTTGTTCAAAGAAATCAGCCATTCCACCATTCTGCAAGAGCTTCTCCAGTCTGAAAAGAACGAAAAATCATACGTTATTCAAGAAAAATGTCATTCAAATTTCACCGGGATAAAAAACCATTCAATTATCAAAGAAAAAAAGAGTTTTCCTCACCTAAACAATCATTTGATTCATTTATTCAAGAAGCATCAAGCGAACACCATTTTGTAACTGAACGACGCCAGCTCAAGAACATAATAATTTCATCACGTTGAAGAATCCAACCAATCCGATTGGTCCATCCATCGATAGTTTCTAAAAGCTGCCACCACCACCAATTGGCGCTGGACTCGATTCAATCCTACGAGAAAAAAAATTCAAAACGAACCCCGGATTCAACATAACCTTATTCACGATCGGAAAAGAATGATGAAAGAATGATTTGATGAATAATGATTAATTCAAGGGCTCCAGAACCGAAAATACCACATTTTTCTACTCACAGAACAAAAAAACCGCAAAAATTCGTTGAAAAAACATTCAAAAAGGCCCTAGTCGAGTTCATCAATGAAAGAACGATTGAAAATCGCTCTTTCATTGATCGAAAATAATCGGGAACAAACCTAAGAAAAATCAAGCTCGAAAGAATCCAAAACAACAATTTCCTCAGATTCTGAATTTCAGAATATCTCCATCCTTCAAGAATACAGAGAAAGAGAGGTTATCTCTTCAAAACAACTGTTTCTAACGTTCTTCACCAATCATTTGATGTTAATATTGGAATCTTCGCGAAAAATCTATGGTATTTACATAATATAGGAACATCACAAGATTCCAAAACCGAAAAAAACTATATTTTTCGACCCACAGAACAAAAAAATTGTCAAAATTCGTTGAGAAAACAATAAAAAAGGCACTAGTCGAGTTCATCAATGAAAGAACGATCGAAAATCTTTGTTTCATTGATCAAGAACAATCAGGAACAAACCTGAGGAAAATCAAGCTCGAAAGAATCAAAAACAACAATTTCCTCAGGTTCTGAATATCAGAATATCTCCATCCTTCAAGAATACAGAGAAGGAGCGATTATCTCTTCAAAACAACTGTTTCTAACGTTCTTGACCAATCATTTGAGGTTAATTTTCGATTTTTCGCGAAAAATCTATCGTATTTACATAATATAGCAACATCACAAGATTCCAAAACCGAAAAAACTATATTTTTCGACCCACAGAACGAAAAAACTGCCAAAATTCGTTGAAAAAACAATTAAAAAGGTACTAGTCAAGTTCATCAATGAGAAAACGATCGAAAAACTTTGTTTCATTGATCAAGAACAATCAGGAACAGATCTGAGGAAAATCAAGCTCGAAAGAATCTAAAACAACAATTTCCTCAGGTTCTGAATATCATAATATCTCCATCCTTCAAGAATACAGAGAAAGAGCGATAATCTGTTCAAAACAACTGTTTCTAACGTTCTTGACCAATCATTTGATATTAATTTTCTATTCTTCGCGAATAATCTATCGTCTTTCAAAATATAGCAACATCAAAAGATTCTAACTGCTATTCGAGACGATGGATAGAGGATGGCACAATCCTAACCCAAAAAACCTAAGTTCAAACTTACCCTGATAGAAATCAACACATTTTCAAACGGAAAACCACCTGTTGCACTCTCAAACATCGCACTTTTCACCAGCAAGTCTCGAATACGAGATAAACAAGCTTTTCACAGCACTCAACAACCTAAACACCCTTATTTCAATTAGAAAAAGCGACGAAGTCACGTAATTATCACGTTAAAACCCATAATAACAAACCTGGAGCGCGCGAAATGTATTTGCACAGGGCGAAGAATAAATCTTAATTTAATAGAGATCGAGGTTCTTAATCGAGTGTTTCTAGGACCACCGCTGGCGCCTGGCGCTGCCGTCAGGACCGTCTGGTCCTTCATTGGTGGATTCTGGCAGATACGATTTGATTCAGAGAGCGCGCCCACTTTTAAACGCAATTATAGGGTTGGATTGTTTTTGTTTGGGTACGTTTGGAAAGTACGGGGAATTATGGGGTAATTGGTGACTTGGAGTGGAGGAAATGGGTTAATGAGTCTCCCTTTCTTATAACATATCAGTAATATATGTGAAAACATAATATTTATGAATATAATTGAAGAAGTCATTTCGAAACTTTGGAAAATGGTCTTCTACAATGTTCAACTGTAGTACATTCTCTCTTCGAGTTATATTTGTGTGTAATTCCAACAACTTCTTCCCAAGAATTCATTTTGCTGATGACATTTCTCTGGCTTTCCAGTATGAGACAAAGGTTTTTCATTTCCATTTAAAAAATGAAGGAAATTGAGAGTCATTTTCAGTTTTTCTTCTTTAAAACATAATTTCAATCCTATAAATATCTCGGGGTCGAACTCTTTTACTTTTTTTGTGAAAGCAGATAAGATAAACAAACCTTTTCTACATATCTTGTGAGCTTATCATACAATTTAAGACAAGTGCAATTAGAACTTTGTGGTGTCTACTTTTTTTGTCATGTTTTGTAGCTTCAGTAGTGAGTTTTTTGGAAATTCATCCTGATATTTTGGTGAATATATACTTGAAGCATTTGAGAATGGGGGCAAATGTGTACTACTCAACCAGCATGTCTTAAAAAAAGGTACAGACGTAGCTTGAATTCTACTAAAAATCACAGAGACAACAAATATAAAATTGTATAATATACTTTTTTCAAAGCAAATTCCTTTGAAATTGTTCATCATCACATCACAATTCATACTTAATAATAATAAATGAATTATTTTTCATGGCGACCTATAAAAAGTACCTTCTCCTCTGAATGAAATATGTTCTTTCCAAAGTTTTCAATTTCATTTCAGATCTTATTTAAAATGAAATTTATATTAACAATGTTTTAATTGAGCGATCCATGAAATTAAATTTTGCTTAGTTACGGTCGTCAAGCAAAATTCATTTTGACAGACATGAAGTATAAAAATAAAGTCTTGATAGTTTTCTTTTGCTAGCTGGTGTGAGATGAAAATTTCTTCAGAAATCAAACACGAAATAGATATTTGTGAATAATCGAATATACTCTCTTTTTAAAAAAATCGAATGGACGATAACATAAAAAGAGATTAGGAGTTTTTTCAAGGAGCAGTTTGAAAGTTTCGTATTTGAAGCACCAGATAATTTATATTCAGCATTGAAGGTAACTATTTTATTTCAAGTTATTTCAATTTCGTATAGTGCCCTTCAATGTGACATTATTGAATAAAAATGACGTAGGAATTAGAATTTCTAGTTTAACTCGTCATTTTCATAGCAACACATTTCCGTGGATATTTTTCGATGATCCTGTCAGTCGCAAAATGACATTATGATTGTTCGATTGAGAGAGTGTATTTTTCCAGGGTTTTATGATAGAAAATTGTCGTAAGTATAAATTGATATTTATGAATATTTATTATCAAAGTGAATCTCCTCATCACAGTAGAAAAATACAATTTCAATATGAAATGTAATTCATCTTAATAGAATATTCTAATGTGGTCAGCTGATGTCACACACTCAACTTAGGACAACATCTATAATATTGAATATTGAGATTTGTCTTGTGGTTATTTTCTTCACTCTGATGGTCCTCTTTTTTGATAGGGTTCTCAATTTCTTCGTCCATCCTAAAACGAATGTTTCTTCTTGTAATATGTTTGATACAAACGCGATCAACATAGAGGAGTTATTCATCAGCCAAATTTCTATGTGATTTAATCACATCATCTGTCTGATAAGAACTCTTATGTATAATACAATATCATTTATTCAAAAACATATAGAACTTAACTTGATTAACTTTTACACAACAATTCTTGAACGGATCACAGTGAGTATCTCCTCTTTTTTGAAAACTGAGTTGGTAATGCAAGTCATATCATTGTAACTTGAGCTTTCTGAAGTAATCTCGAAAATGAAAAATGCAAAAATTTCATTATCGTTTCTCCCGAAAACTGCGGCAGATATTTTAAATTTGATATGAAAATGTAGGTTTTCGAACTAGCTTGATCGAGTTAGAAGAAAAAAAATATAGATTCCTCGATTTTGAAAGTTTTCACCTGCAAAATGAAAATTTCTGAAATTTAAAAAATTTCAAAGCTGCATAGCTCGAGTAACAGGTTTCGGATTGAGATGAGGTTTGCAAATTGGTGATCTGCGATGATTGCTCTTTCTTCCTAACACAAAAAATCGCAATCGAAATTTTCGAAATTTTTACTAAAAAAATCGCAATATGTATTTTTATTTTACATTCTCAGATGGGGCAATCGCCCGATTCTATGGTCATTGTAGGATATGGAGGTTCTGAAACTGTTAAGAAACATTGGGAAGAAACACTGATTTGATCATTTCCAAAGTAACTCGAAAATGAAAAATGCAAAAATTTACTTATCGTTTTTCACGAAAACTGCGGCAGATATTCCGAACTCGCTTGATCAAATAAGAAAAAAAAATTTAAGATTTCTCGATTTTGAAAATTTTCACCTGCAAAATAAAAATTTTTGAAATTTTCAAAATTTCAAAGCTGCATAGCTCGACCAACAGGCTTCGGATTGAAATTGTGTTTGCAAATTGGTGATCAGTGATGATGGCTTTTTCTCCCTAGCAGAAAAAAAATCGCAATCGAAATTTTCGAAATTTTGTCCGAAAAAATTGCAAGGGGTTGACCCCCTCAAAAATGCTAAATTTTACATTTTCTGAGGCGATCGCTCGACTCTATGGTCATTGTAGGATATGGAGGGTCTGAAACTGATCGAAAACATTGAGAAAAAGCACTCATTTAATTATTTCCAATCATACCATTGCCACTGCAACAGTCAAAAATAAACTCGAAAATGAAAAATACAAAAATTTCATTATCGTTTCTCGCGAAAACTGAGGCTGTTATTTTGAAATGTGATATGAAAATGTAGGTTTTCGAACTCACTTTATCGATTAAGAAAAAAAAATCTAAATATTTCTTCATTTTGAAAATTTTCACTTGCAAAATGAAAATTTTTGAAATTTTCAAAATTTCAAAGCTGCATAGCTCGACTTACTGGCTTCGGATAGAAATGGAGTTTTCAAACTGGTGATCAGCGATGATGGCTCTTTCTTGCTAGTACAAAAAATCGCAATCGAAATTTCCGTAATTTTGACCGAAAAAATCGCAAGGGGTTGACCCCCCCAAAAACGCTATATTTTACATTCTCTAAGGCAATCGCCCGACTCTATAGTCATTGTAGGATATGGAGGTTCTGAAACTGATCGGAAACATTGAGAAAAAACGCTGATTTCATCATTTCCAATCATACCATTGCCACTGCAACATTCTAAAGTAAACTCTAAAATGAAAAATGCAAAAATTTCATTATTTCACACGAAAACTGAAGCTGATATTTTCGAATTTGATATGAAAATGTAGGTTTTCGAACTCGCTTGATCGATTAAGAAGAAAAAATCTAAAGATTTCTTGATTTTAAAAATTTTCACCTGCAAAATGAAATTTTTTGAAATTTGCAAAATTTCAAAGCTATGCATAGCTCGACTAACTGGCTTAGGTTCTTTTTGTTTCAACATTTATTGTATTATTTTAGCTCTCTTATTCAAAAGAATATATATATATATATATATACTGGCTTCGGAAATAGGAAAAAAAAATTGAAGATTTCTCGATTTCAAAAATTTTCACCTGCAAAATGAAAATTTTTGAAATTTTCGAAATTTCAAAGCTGCATAGCTCGACCAACTGGCTTCGGATTGAAATGGTGTTTGCAAATTGGTGATCAGTGATGATGGCTCTTTCTTTCTAGCACAAAAAATCGCAATCGAAATTTTGACCCAAAAAATCGCAAGGGGTTGACCCCTGCAAAAACGCTATATTTACATTCTGTGGGGCAATCGCCCGACTCTACGGTCATTGTCGGATATGGAGGTTCTGAAACTGATCGGAAACATTGGGAAAAAACACTGATTTCATTATTTCCAATCATACCATTGCCACTGCAACATTCAAAAATGAACTCGAAAATGAAAAATGTAAAAATTTCATTATCGTTTCTCACGAAAACTGCGGCAGATATTTTCAAATTTGATATGAAAATGTAGGTTTTCGAACTCGCTTGATCGAATAAGAAGAAAAAAATTTAAGATTTCTCGATTTTCAAAATTTCCACTTGCAAAATGAAAATTTTTGAAATTTTCAAAATTTCAAAGCTGCATAGCTCGAATAACTGGCTTCGGATTGAAATGGGGTTTGCAAATTGGTTATCAGCGATGATGACTCTTTCTCCCTATCAGAAAAAATCGCAATTAAAATTTTCGAAATTTTGACCGAAAAAATCGAAAGGGGTTGACCCCCCAAAAACGCTATAGCCCGACTCTATGGTCATTGTAGGATATGGAGGTGCTGGAACTGATCGGAAACATTGAGATAAAACACTGATTTGATCATTTCTAGTCATATCATTGGCACTAGAGCTTTCCAAAGTAAACTCGAAAATGAAAAATGCAAATTTACTTATCGTTTCTCACGAAAAATGGTGCAGATATTTTCAAGTTTGATATGAAAATGTAGGATTTCGAACTCGTTTGATAGAATAAGAAGAAACAAATTCATGATTTCTTGATTTTAAAAATTTTCACCTGCAAAATGAAAATTTTTAAAATTTTCAAATTTCAAAGCTGCATAGCTCGACTTACTGGCTATATTTTACATTTTCTGAGGCAATAGCCTGACTCTATGGTCACTGTGAGATACGAAGGTTCTTAAATTGATCGGAAACATTGAGAAAAAACACTGAATTTATTATTTCTAGTCATATCATTACCACTAAGTAAACTAAAAAAAATGAAAAATGCCAGAATTTCAATATCATTTCTCAGGGAAAATACGGCTGAAATTTGTACGAGAATGCTGGATCGAATTAGAAATTTTCTCTATATATTTGTACCTAAATATCTTATGGAATTGTCGTATATAAGTTCGTATACTGGGAACATTTCATGGTTGTGCATATACTAGAGTTATTCTGCATGTGAAATCTGAACTTGTATGGTAGGTCTGAAATCGACGCTTATAGAATCATCAGATGGCAAAGTGTCATATTCAACATAGCTATTTAAAAAAATTGAATGTTGATCTTTATTATTAGTAGTTCTTTGAGCATTGAATCTCTTTTACAATAGACGCAATTTTCATCCTCAGGCAAATGATCGAAAAGTCCATCGAATATCAAAAACCTCTGTTTCTCTGTTTTGTAGATCTCAAGAAGGCATTTGATCGAGTTCGTATAGCCGACATCGCTGATATACTTCGAGAATACAGGACACCCGTAAATTACATTAACGTGATAAAAGAGCTCAATGGAAATAACCGAACACAAATCAAAACATCACAAGGGTTTACTGAACAAGGTCCAATAGTAACAGGAGTCCGCCAAGGTGATTGTCTGAGCCCATTCTTGTTTAACTTAATCATGGATCGGATAATTAAGAGTGTAAAAGAGGTATCTGGAGGATACAGAATGGGACTACGATCAATGAAAATACTATGTTATGCTGATGACGTGATCCTGATGGCCGATAATGAGGACGACTTACAACGACTGCTATATCGGTTCCAAACAACCGCCGAAAATCTCAATATGCAGATATCCTTGGAAAAAACAGAATCAATGGTCATAGCAAAGGAGCCTACAAGATGTAAATTAGCCGTAAATGACAGAATCATTCACCAATGCATGCAGTGCACATACTTAGGAGTCGAGATCACAAGCTCCAAAACCTTACAACAAGAAGTACGAACACAAGTAAATAAAGCCTCAAGAATCTCCGGATATCTGAGAGACCTCATATGGAAGAACAAATATATATCTACCGATAGTAAAGTCCGCATATACAAAACAGTAGTAAGACCACTACTTACATATGCAGTGGAAACTCGAGCGGACACAGCAAAAACAAAGAACATGATGAGGGTAGCTGAGATGAAAACATTGAGGACCATTAAAGGAGTTAGCTTAAGGGACCAAATAAGGAGTGATGATATAAGAGAAGAGCTGAACATTCAAGACGTAGTGCGATTCACGAGATCGCGACGACGCTATTGGAGAGACCACGTCGACAGAATGACGGATGATCGATGGGCGAAGTGGGCAAAGGATGAAAGACCAAACTCACGAAGACCTCTCGGCCGCCCCCCCAAGAGATGGCACGACAGCTGGACATCTGTTTCTCAAGAGGCTGAATAGTGGAAGAAACAAGACTTAGTCTTAAGAAAAGAGGAAGAAGAAGAAGAAGAAGAATGTTGATCTTCATCAACATAACTAATTTAATATTAAGTGCATGGAAAAAAGTTGAACAAAGTAGAACTCTCGGCAAGAAGTGTTAAACCATGATGAAAATACACGAAATAAAAAAAATTATCTCCTCAGAAAAAAATCACAAAAAATCACGAAATTGATGTCCGCGATATGTTTCTTACAAATATACTCCCCGTCAATAAATTCCGGACAGGCAAAATATTTGTCAAATTCAACACCCTGTATCTTTTTTCGTGGTGCTGCGATTTTGTTGAAATTTTCTCCAGGTGTAGTATTGGGTCTTGTTATACTCACCTGAAATTCACTTTGCAAAAATATCTCTTGTTTATCCCTTATACAGGAAGAAACAAAACCTTTTTTTATACCCTCCGTTTCTAAACACTCTGTGATGAATTTGAGGCGGAAAATTTATATCATCAAGTTTTAATTTGAAGTGTAATCCTTTCTCAACAAAATGTAATTTGATTTACGTCAGTATCTGCTTTTAAAAAGAAGATACACATTTTCAAAGAAAGTGTTGCATTTTTCAATTTTTATAACAATTTAAAACATTACAATACCTTATCGACTAGCAAACATACACAAACATCGCAAAATTAATAGCGTATATTTTCACCTCGCTTCCATACGACGTGGTATACTTTCAATGCATTTTCGAATTGCTTCTGGGAGAATATTTTCCCGTTCTTCAAGAAGGGGTGTTCGTAAATCGGGTAAGGTGTTGGACTGCCGATTTCGAACATGTCTACCTAGCATATCCCATACATGTTCAATTGGATTTAAATCCGGACTTCTGGCTGGCCACACAAATCGTTGAATATTCGCCTCTTCTAAGTATTCTGTTACAACCCGTGCAACGTGGGGCCCAGCATTTTTCTGCATTAACAAAAATTATTGGGGAAATATTCCCCCAGAAGTAATCCATAAATACATTAAAATTATGCCACGTCGTATGGTAGAAGTGATGAGAAAGGGAGGTGGAAATACAAGCTATTAATTTTCAGATGTTTGTTTATGATTGCTAGTCGATAAGGTGTTGTAATGTTTTAAATTGTTATAAAAATTGAAATAATGCAACACTTTCTTTGAAAATGTGTATCTTTCTTCTAAAAGCAGATGCTGACGTAAATTAAAAAACATTTTTTTAATAAAGGGTCACACTTCAAATTAAAACTTAATGATATCAAATTTTCCGTCTCAAATTCACCACAGGGTGTTTATAAGCGGAGGGTATAATACGAATTTTTGTTTCTCCCTGTATAACGGATAAACCACAGGTATTTTTGCAAAGTTAATTTCAGGTTGATATGACAAGTCCCAATACTTCACCTGGTGAAAATTTCAACAAAATCGGAGAACCACGAAAAAAGATACAGGGTGTTGAATTTGACAAAAATTTTGCCTGTCCGGAATTTATTGACGGGGAGTGTATATTCGTAGAAATTATTCCTGACAAAGTCATTATTACTACTGTTTCTTTTCCAATGCACTCATTACACTGGAATCATCATCCGAACAGGAAGTTCAACAAGCAAATCCGCCAATTCGATACGAGCTTACATCCATTGGCCCAGTTGTTCAACGCCGCAGATCGTGGAACCTTTCCAGTTCAGTCCACTGTTATTATGATAATCTGATCACAGTAACCGTCCCTGTAGTTTATTGACTTTGATCACGTCATAGTTGGCTTATACGTAACTTTGGTCATATTTCAATCTAGACATCCACTTGCTCAAATAGGATTTTCACATGCAAATAGTAAACTTTGGACTGGGACTAGTATTGCGTTTGTTTGCGAGGAACGATTATATTGAGTGTTTATTTGGGCATTCAAGGTGAAGGAATAATCATGAATATTTCAGCCATGACCAAGTCTGAATAACAATTATAAACGTTCTAGCATTTTGGTACTGGTATTCAGGATTCTAACAAGTACGAAAATCTATACTTTCGGAAAAGAGGAAAAGCTTCAAAATATAAAGAGGCTCAATAAGAGGGAATTCTGAGGTGTTACCAAGCGTTGAGGCAAGTTCAATACATCAACAAAATGATTATGATGAAGGGTGAATATTTTACTTTGTCATTCTCCGAGATCTCTCTTACTTCTTTAGTTTTCAGTCACATATCATGCAGTTGACTTAATTAGGTTCTGGTTAGGTTTTGCTTCGTACCATTACGCAAGAAGAACAAAGAACTGGTATGTAGCCAACAACCTCAACAAGGTGAAAACTACGGCAAATCGAAAATAATGGCCCTTTATCTAGTATATGAATTTTGTTTCAATAATAAGATAGATTGTTGAAAAATTTGATGTGAAAATAACTCCATTTTAATAATAGTTATCAGCTCCTGAAATTTGTTCCAAGGCTTTCATACCATACGTATATTTGTCCCACCGAGAGTTTGAAGTTTATACCGAAATAATGATTCGATCACTTCCAAAGTTTGTGGAATATTTAAATCAAGTAGACCTTCATTCATGATATAAACTGCTCCAAATGAGTTAGAGATATTAATTTAAATTGCACAAAAATATATTTTAAAGGAGACTTTGTGATGTAAATCATATTAATATGATTTCAAGTTGCAGGAAGTCTACAGCGTATACAGGGTGGTTAAGAAAAGTTGACGAAAATAGCGAAATTTTATTCCCAGAGAAATCAAGCATTCTAAGACTATCAATACAATATGGCCTCCACGGGAATCAATAACAGCTTGACATGTTCTTTGCATACCACACACGAGGTTGTTGAACATTTCTTGAGGAATTTGGTTCCATAAACGGGGCAGAAGCTCTCTCATTTGAGGATTTTGGGGTAGGTGGATGATTATCTAATCTTCTTTGGAGCATATCCCATGCATGTTCTATGCAATTCAAATCGGGTGAATGCGGAGGTATTGGTAAATGAGGAATACCAAGTTCTAGTCTAGTGTTATCGTCGAGAAATTTTAAAGTTTCAGTAATATCAACGTGAAAATTTAGCAAAGCATTGTCAATAACATGCTCCCTATAGTGTAAGGCGGTCATATTCCCAGGACAAATGTGTAGATCTGTGCCCACGTAGAAACATATCCCGGCCCATACCATAACACTATACCCCTCGGAATGGATAGACTTCTTGGACATAACGACGATGACGGGGTATGCGTGGGATTGTCCATACCCTTATTCTTCGAGAATCTGAAAATCGTCCATATCTGGATTCATCAGTGAAAAAGACACTACGCCATTGCTCGTTCCAATTGATATGTAGCCTTGCTCATTCCAGTCTTTGACGCTTATGGTCTCGTGTTAATGAAACTCCTCTTAATGGACGTCTAGAACCTAGATTCACCTCTCTCAAACGTCGTCTGATGGTTTCGATGAAAACTTGGACCCCATCTGCATTTTGAAGAGTATTCCGTAGCATTCTACACATAGATGTAGAATTTCTTGTAGCCGAAACGGTGATGAAACTATCCTGAGCAGTTGTTGTTTTTCGTCGCCCACCAAGCCTTGGTCTTTCCAACACGGAACCTGTCTCCCTGAACCTATTCCGAAGTCGAGATATCACACTATGGCTGACTTGGAGCCTTCCCGCTTTAACATCCTGAGTTAGGCCACCCTGTAGCATTGCGTAAGCCCTATTAGCCTCAGCGTTTATTAATTTACGTCTTGGCATTTTCAAAAAACTCGTTTCAAATCGAAGCCGTTGATGAACTGACTCCATTTCAAAATAAGAACATTCATGAAACATATGCAAAGAACCAAACTTCAGAAAAAAGGCGACCAGATTGACGAAATGTCTCAAACTGATTTTTATTGGATCGATTCAAGTTGTTATTGAATTTTAAATGATTTTACAGCGATTTTCTCGAAGATAACATACTTTTCAAAATGATTGAATACGATATCCCTCTTGTGGAGCTGGAGCAGTATATATGGGATATTTACTTCCGAGATGTCTTCTTTATTTCCAAACATTTACAACTAGAGAACTGAATTTACATAGTTCTACCTACATTGATGGCATGCTATTGATTAAGAACAGGTCATATTTCCCTAGGAAGATCAAATTCGGGACTCTGTGTAGGTTGCCAAAGTTCTTTGTCACTTTTGATTGACTTCAGAGAAAGATTGGATTGAAATGGTTTAATATTTCGAGTGGAAACCAAATTTCTAGCACATGATTACTCCCAAGCCAAACTTGGCAACAAGATACAACACTCCAACTAGGAGTGACCAATAGAAGTTGATGAAGAAATAATGATTAGATCACTTCCAAATTTTGTGTGAAGATATATGGACACTCTTATAATGCTTGAATTCTCTGGGAATGAAATTTCGTTATTTTACTCGATTTTTCTTAACCACTCTGTATACGCTGCAGACCTACAGGCTGAAATTAATTTTATTTCCTGCAACTTGAAATCATATTAATATGAATTTTCATCACAAAATCTCATTTAAACTATATTTTTTTGCAATTTAAGTCAACATCCCTAACTCATGTGGAGCAGTTTATAAAATGAAGGAGCTCCCAGATTCAGAGAGAATTTTTATAAACATTCTTTTTTCTACTTTCACCTTTCCTAATGCAGATTTATGATTTCGTATAATAACGTAAAATATTCCTTTTTCTTCAATACTCGTTACTTATCTCTGATACTCTGATTTTTCTCTCAATTATGTACTCAAGATTTCCCTCAAAGGTTCCTTTGTCGATATTTACAGAACAAACGAATTTTCCTCCTATTTATACCGCGAAAAAAGCAGTTGAACTCATAATAATGAAAACAACTTTTTCATGCTCCGATTCCCGATACGAATTAAGCCAATTAAGGAAGAAAAAGAACACCGTTTCTCTGTCGAAAGGCAACGACCAACTCATCTCTATGTTATCAAGGCCCACTTCAAAGCACGCAACAACGAGTCCATTATCCGTACAAAGAGCGACGTTTCTTTCTCTTTTCTTTCAATAAGAGAGAAAACGCTTACTCATTTGATTCTCCTACTGAAGTTGGCTGCGGACGGGCTCTTATCTAAGCGACGTGAGAGCCGGCAACGCCGCGGGAAAGCGCGGTGATAGCATTTTTGCCAGATGCGACGTTGCCGGTTGTTCGGGGGACCTGTTATCAGACGAGTCGATACTGGCACGCAGCCAGTAACTGAGTCTTCGTGCACGGCAAGCTAGGATGTTGGGGTTCGGTTGAAATTGCGTTTCGGTGCCAAAAAGGACAGGGCATCATGAGGGAGAAAGCCGTGGGGGAGGATTGAGATACGTCTTCATTTTGTTCGAGTTTTATTATGTTGGAAGGCACAGGGACTGGGATTTTGAAGGAGACAAGGAAATAGAAGAAGTCGAGATTCGTATATTTAAACATCAGAGCCAATCCCAAAGAATTAGCTATATTGTCGGGTTTTCTTCAGACAATTCTTGAAGAATCAATTCGAGTATCCTTGACAACAAAGCACGCCTCGGTCCAGTCATTTCTATTTAAATAAAAAAAAATTGTGGTCCAACACAGAAACAAAATTGTATACAGGGTTATTCAAGAATATGACTCATAGAATATTTTCAGGAAAAACAGGTTTTTCCATAAGTGACATAAACTCTCGTTTTTCAAATGAAAAGACCCAATTTTTATTAGATATCTATTGAAATATTGTCTAGGAGGTCTTTGCATTTTCCTGAAAACTTGATTTATTTATTGCATAAATGGATTCTTCATTGAATTCTGAGTCTTTTGGATTCCCAAAGTTTGAATTTTCCCGAGAAAATTCTCTTTAAATGAGGAAATACGAAAAAAAATCTCAAAATTGAACTCTGTTGAAAAACAGACCACTGCGAGGTTTTTTCATTAAAAGTTCTCATTTCTGAGAATCTCTGAGAAGAGAAGCTGATGCTTCTTTTCCGACGTCATGATCCTCAGAATATGATACAGGAGGTCACAAATTCTTTGTCGAAATAAGAAGTGACGAAACATCAGAAAATCGTTTTTTCCAGATTGGAATCCCAATTTTTCGAAGCATTTTCGAAATCTTTGTCAAGAAATAGTAAGAGCATACGTCCAAGACTTTTATCCGAAAATGAATATTTTTCGAGATATTAACGTAAAAATTCTCAGGATTGCTGAAAAAAATAATATGTAATAATTTTCAATGCTTTCGAAAGAATAATACACAGAACATTTAACAATTTTATTACTGAAAATTCAAAATTTCCTTCGACGAAAAATTTTTGACCTCCTGTATCATTTTCTGAAAATAACGCTATCGGAAAAGAAGCATCAGCCTTTCTTCTCGGAGATTCTCAAAAATTAGAATTCTTAGTGAAAAAACTTCGAAGTTGTCTGTATTTCAACAGAGTTGAATTTTGAGATTTTTTTCGTATTTCCTCATTTGAAGAGAATTTTCTCGGGAAAATTCAAACTTTTGAATCAAAAAGACTCAGAATTCAATGGTGAATCTATTTATGCAATAAAAAATTGGTCTTCCCATTTGAAAAACGAAAGTTGATGTCACTTCCGGAAAAACCGGAAGTTCTAGAACCTTCAAAAGAAATACGAGAAGTCGTCTTCATACTTGAAACGCACCTTTAGAATTTCAATCCTGAATCTTGTGTCTTTCCTAAAAAATTCTATAGAGCCATTTTCGTTAATAACCCTGGATAAATGAAATTTTTCCTCAAGGCAAACCATTTCGAAATTGTTAAGCCTGAAATAGCTTTTAATTTTCTCATGCTTTTATGTCATGACCGTGGTAATCTGTAGGTATGTCAGCAGAATATCTTATTCAGCAATTTCCGAAGTTACCATAAATTGCAGATAGGTATAATGATAAATTCGTAAAGGTACCTTGAAACATGATACATAGTTCAGTCTCAGCAATTAAGGTTCAAAAATCAAAAATAAAACTATACCAAACACATTGAAATAATGAAATAATTAAAACAAATGATAGAAGCAACTTCAGAAATCATCAACCTACCCCAGAATCCTTAAATGATCTGAGAGAGTGTTATAGTATGGGGATATGTTTCAACGGGCGGACAGATCTACACATTTGTCCTGGGAATATGACCGCCCTATACTTTAGGGAGCCAAATTTTCACGCTGCTTTTGGCGAAACTTTTCAATTTCTAGACGAGAACGCTAGACCGCACCTTGCAACCCTAGTTGAGAATGCGCGCAAGAAGCTTGGTATTCCACATTTACCAATACCTCCGCACTCACCAGATTCGAATCGCATAGAACATGCATGAGATATGCCTTAAAAAAGATAAGATAATCATCAACCCACCCCAGAATCCTTAAATGATTTGAGAGAGCTTCTGCCCAGTTTATGGAACCAAATTCCTCAAGAAATGTTCAACAACCTCATGTGTAGTATACAAAGAAGATGTAAAGCTGTTATTGATGCCCGTGGAGGCCATACATTGTATTCTTGGTCTTAAAATTCTTGAATTCTCTGGGAATAAAATTTCGTTATTTTTCTCGATTTTTGTTAACCTCCCTGTATACGCTGCAGACCTACAGGCTAAAATTAATTTTATTTCTTGCAACTTGAAATCATATTCAAATGAATTTTCATCACAATATTTCATTCAAACTATTTTTCTGCAATTTAAGTCAATATCCCTAACTCATGTAGAGCAAATTATATATCAATTTAATTCATCTTAGAATTAGTTACAAAGGTCATGCAACCATTCTATGAATGGTAAGAGTTCAGTTGGTGTACTAATAGTATGCCTCCTAGTTGGTAAACAATGGATATCCACCTCCCTTAAGGGTTCATATATCAGGATGGTTTCAAGGCTATGAATTAAGTTTCAAATCCATTATCAATGGTCAATTTCGAGCCGATTTGATAATAAATGTTTTCCATGTTCCAATTCATATCTTGAATGTTGAATGATTTTTCGGTAACATTCTTCGGTTTCTGCTCTCGTATTGTTTCTGTTTCCAAAATTTGAGTTTGGGCCTGCTTGTTCAGTGCAAAATAATCTTTAAGCGTGTACAAACATTGTGACATCAGTATCAGTGAAGTTTTTATTCTGCTTTGATATTGCTCAAATATCAGTACATTATGAAATTTTATTATAGAACATGAAAAAGATTTAGAATAAAATAAGTTTTGATGTTTTAGGAATATTATGGTAGTTCTTTAAAGTGAATAAATATAGCTTACTAAAACAGTAGTCCCTATAAAGATCTCTTTGCCTAATTATGATGATTTTTGTTCAGAGAAGGTATCGACCACGTTTGATACAACTATTTCTTATAGAAGCTTCTGATGAAGGGTGCAGAAAAAACTTTGGGAACTTTTGAATGAAATGCAAGTAGCAACATTTTTTCTTGCAGTTGAAAAACTTAGTGAACTTTTCTTGTGGACTCATTTAGAAGTTGTTCCGCCTCTGGAAACAATTATGGGGATTCCGAACCTCTTTTCTTTTTTTATTTTGTTTCCTACGCAAAACAAATAGCATGAAAATAACGAACGGTACCTAAATACATCAGACGACTCAAAAAATGAAGTGCATGATGCATTTCTCAACACTTTGAACTCGGTGATGGCCCACAACATCATTAAGCCCGGTTAAAATGGCTCTCTTGCGAACCAAACAACGTCAACAACATCCCACTAGAGATGATATCGTATCGACTCAGTCCTCGGGAGAAACCGGAAGCAAGAAGGTTTAGATAGGACGCAAGATGGAAATTAATTGACTCACGAGGGGTCTTTTTGTTGCCTGCCTTATCCTGAAGCTCACGGAGGTAACGATAGGAATGCAGAAGAGCTCAATAAAATCAATGCGAATTCTTTGGGCGTGTCCTCAGGAAGAGAAGTGGAATAGCAGCTTAACTTGCTGAAAATTTGCTTTTCATTGGTTTGATGTTTCCGTAATAAACATGCGGATTCGTTGCAGGCGAAAAGAATTTTGACGTTCTGAAGTTCTACAGGAATCTTGAGGACAAGGCAAATAAGCTTATAAATTTTGCATCAAGCATGGTGTAGGGATGAATCTGTCTCGAGGGACTTAACAAGGTTAGCAACTTTCAGAAATTAAGAACAAAATTGACAGTTGACAGATGTTAGATCGATTCTTAAATATCAATCGCTTATAATGACGCAAATGCAGTGTTGAGTTTGGTTTCATTCAAGACTCCTTACAATAGGGTCCGGATTTAGTGACTTCGCTTATAATGACATGTCGCTTACAATGACATGATTTCAGATACATCAACATGATTTTTCGAAAATTTTTCCGGTTATTGTGACCGCCCGATAGTTTTCTCAAGCCACCCTACCCTTTTTAAGGCGATAAGGTTTGATACGATACGAGACATACGCGTGCCGATATGCTTTTTATTATAATCCAGATCTTTGAAGAAATTATTGGTGTTTTGTAGACAAAATGACATCCATTGAAGCCATTTCTATGTTGTACAATGGTGTAAGAAGCTATTTTTTCAAGTTGAAAAAAACCAAACGCAAACTAAAATTATTTTTCTGAAAAATGAAAAAGTTCTTTATATTTAGTTTTTTTTAAGAGGAGCAATTTTTTAATTTTTCAATAGAGCAAAATCTGAATTTGTCGTTCTTTTCTTAAATTGAATCCAAGAAAAATACCATCAATTTTGCTGAAATTCTACTTTATGTGACTTCCGGTTATTATGACGTATTTTTCATTTCCCCTCGATGTCATTATAAGCGAATTCTACTGTACTTGCAACACTTCAGCGTGCGGTACTATTACATAGGCAAGGGTTAACTTAAGGGATAAAAGTGAACAGTTCGAAATTCTCTCGAAGACGTTGAATCGAAATGTCAAGGGTTTGCTCATGAAATTGATTGGGCCCCGAACCGACCTAATCAGTTGAAGAAGACAATCATCTGACTATTATGTTGTGTTTCATGACTTGCATTTCAAATGCGAATTTCAATCAAATTTCATTTAGTCACATCACCGCCTACTTGAATAATAGTATATTCTAAAATAAGTTGCAGAATGAGCTCCTATTTCAACACGAATGCGAAGTTCGATAGCATGAGTGTTGAAATTGCCTTCTGCAACGAGTATTAGACGGTATTTTCTCTATTTCGGTCAATTTTTGTGAAATACTCTCGAAATTCAAATGAAGATTCAGATTAGTGACTTTTGTATTGTATCTTGGCAGTTGGTGTGACTTACGAAATTTGACAGATCACGGAATTAGAATTGATTTGATTCGAAACTTGATTCGATCGGAAGGTCAGTACTGACAACCATGAAAAAAAAATATAACTGAAAACAATGCTGTAATGAGTTTCATTACAGCACTCCTCTTAGTACTGTAATGAACTCATTACGATACTGGAATAGAGAAATGTCTTTACATTTTTTTCCTTAAATATGGGGAAGGCTAGATTTTTTTTGAGCATCACACCTGATAGCCCCTTCCCTGAAATGAGCTTAAAAAATTTGATTTTCAATTTATATAGCGTTGTTACAGTGAAGTAGGTTTCAAAATGTGGAAGAGTGTAACAAGTTTTACGGTATTCTAATATATATATATATATATATATATATATATATACAGTGAAAGCTCTCCTTGCGGACAGCTCCAATAAGCGGACATCTCCCATAAGCGGCCAATTTTCTGGGAACCAAATTTTTGTGTGTATTTTTCCTATTACGTACATTCCAACAAGCGGACGCTCTCCTAACCGGACGCGGACACTATATTTTCATATATTTCTTACTCAAATCTCCTATAACCGGAGACATAACTCTAATAAACGGACTCAATGATTTTTTTTATTTTTATAAGTCCTTTGTATCTGAAATCTCCAAAAAAGCGGACACGAAGCTCCAATAATCGGTCTTAATAAAATTAAATTCTGCTTCTAAAAAGTACTACTATATTATATTTTGAACAAATAATTCCAGGAATCATACGTCGAAATATGGCAAATTTTTACCCATTTTTATACTATAAAACGTGAAATATCTATGGAACTACGAGCTTAAGAATGAAATGTCATAGAATGACAATTATAGATCATCATATTGTGGTAAAAACGTAGCCACACCTCTCCAAACCACAATGTTTATTCTCGCAGTAGCTCATCCTGCTGAGGATGCTGATCATTTAATCGTAACTACTGCTGTTGAAGTTTATCAGCAGTCTCATGAGTGTGTGGTTATTGTTGGGGGGACACCGACCTTCTTGTAATTCTGACTGCTCCAGAGCCTATGTGTACCAACATCTTTTTAATAGAGCCTGGCCAAGGCAAGCAAAATGATATTGTTCATCTCCCTTGAACTATAAGTTCTCCTCTGTTTCGAAAAACAACATATTATTCCTTCATGTTTCAGTGGCTGCGACACGAAGTCATCATTTCTCGGTAAAGGACAATTGAAATTCCTAAAGACGTTGGAAATCAACTCAAACCTGCATAATATGTTGTTTTTCGAAATAGGGGAAAATTAGTTGTGCAAAGGAGAATGGACAACATCGTCTTGCTTGCCTTTGCCAGTCTTTATTAAAAAAATGTTGGTACATAGGGGCTGGAACAGTTCAAATTACAAGAAGGTCAGTGTAGTCCCCCAACAATAACCACCCACTTATGGGACTGCTGAGTAAAAGCACTAGCTACGATTAAATGATCAGCATTCTCAGCAGTATGTGCTACTGCGAGATTAAACATTGTGGTTTGGAGGGATGGAGTTGAGTTTTTACCACAATATGGTCTACAACTTTCATTCTATGACATTTTGTTCTAAAGCTTCTAGTTCCAAAGACATTTAATGTTTTATAGTAAAAAAATATGTTTTTTCAAAAAGTGCAAAAATTTGCCATATTTCGACGTACGATTTCAATGAAGCTACTTGTTTGAAATATAATGTCGTAGTACGTTTTAAAAGCAGAATTCAATGCTGAACACTTCTGACTATTACAGTGTTTTTGATAAAGTGCTTCGTTTAGGAACTATTCGAGAAAAACCTAAAATAGTCCAAAAATTTCGAGGTTTTTCGAACGTCACGACATACGCTCCACTGGGAAATTGGGACAACACTCAAAATACACTTATTAGAGGCCTGAAGAAATGATTAAAGCAGTTTCCCGAACTCCACCAATTATTTCCAGGCACACCATTTTTTGAAGCTAATTTGCTTGGCCTATATATTATATGAATAGGGGCAGATATATGCATTCGACAAGCAAACTCTGATATTTTTAATTTGTTATTGGGTTAATCAAAAATTCAAGTAGGTACCTAGTTATTGTTGGAGAAACTGAGAAATCTCCAAATATAGTATTCCTTAGAATCTGGTAAACCAAACCACAAACAAAATCACTGTAGAGTTTATTAGTCGGCAGTTGTCAATTTTGAAAGAAATACTTGAATAAATAGTTTTGATGAATGACGATTGTATTTCTCTCGTATACGCTTATGGCCAGTTGCACCGTTCACAGAATAATCATTGTTTAACTAATCAACGTTTACTATTAATCAGTGTTTATAATTCTCTCTGGTTGCACCGTTCACGAATGAGCGGCGTTTAGTTAATCGGGAGATATATTTGGCAACATTGCAAAATTTCAACAGTATCAAGAATTTCTGTCAGTTTCAGTATTCGGTTGCCATGGTTACAAGTTTTGTATGTCTCTGCATTCACTCCACGTTTTTTCTGAAGTGACTGAGTAGTGTGTAGTGTTATAATTTTTTTAACGTACAAGAATCAACATTAGAGATGTTCCTAGAAAATATACATATACGATATTAAATACAAATATACATATATTTTATATTTTTATGATTCAGGGAGCTAAAATAATACAATAAATACAATACATATCGGAAAAAAAGTTACCTAGCTGAGGTTTGTACAACACAAAGAAATCATTAAATACAAATATTACACATATTAAATAATAACCTACATACAAGTTATTATCGAATTCCAATTAATGTTATATCAATTTCGTTAAATACAGAACAGTATCTTTAATGAGGCGAAAACGTCTGAAGAAATTATAATTATCCATCTGGTTGAAGTGTTGTATCCTCTGGTAGACTTTTCGTGGAAACCCGAATTCAATCATTTCAAAAATTTCAAGATCATCATCAATTAATAATTCGTCATCTGAATCCATATTTTATGGAGACCAACTTAAATACAAGTACTCAAAAAAAAAAAAAAATAACACAAAACACTGTTCGATTGTTTCTTTTTGAATGTTAGGTTATCGTTAGAAATATTTATAAATATAAATACGTTGAGTTTGCGCGGATACCTGTTTAACCTTAATCGGGTGGGTAAACGACGAAATTTGGCTGTTTAGTGTAATTGACGATTAGTCCACATAAAACGACGTTTAGCAGACGGTGCAAGAGGTACCGCAAAATAAACATCGTTTAAAATTTTAATCATCGTTTAGCTGAACGGTGCAACTGGCCATTAGGCTTAGTTCAGATGATCGCGCGATTACGCGCGATTCTCAAACGAGCGACTAGAAATACTGAGTAGTCACATAGAAATGTTCATATGGTTGCGCGTCATTGCGCGTAAATTGGCGATCACGCGCGATCGACTTTGCTCTGTCGCCAGTATCTTGTTTCGCTCGACGTCGCGCGACTTCGCGCGTATTGAAGTACAACTGTCAGGCATAGACGTGTTCAAATGATTCGCGCGATTTGACGTACAAAGCTGAAATATTGAACCAGATTTCAATGACTTTTTCTGTGCTCGGAATCTAAAAATCGCCTCAGCACATTGTGAACGATAGAAGAAGAAGAAGATTATGACAGTAGTCGCGGGCTGTCGCGCTATCAACGAGCGACCATGTGAATACATCAACGCGCGTTAACGAGCTACAAACGTGCGTCGTCGCGCGATCATGTGAACTTAGCCTTATTTTCCACTGTAATAACTCTAACCCTGAGTTGCAGGAACGTCCATTAAATTTAATGCGGCCTCAATTCTCCATTAAACGGAGTATCCATGGCTACCGTCTATGGATATTCCGTTTAAGGGAGAATTAAGGCGGCATTAAATTTTAATGGACGTTCCTGCAACTCAGTGTATATCTACAAGAGGTATCAAATTTTCATTCAGTCTTTCACAAAAATTCATATATATGTATACGTACTATTAATTAATACTTAATAATAGCTGTTATATCTGTATTTCGTTTTTTACTAATCAAAGGCATTTTACATAACCAAATTAGAAGTACCCAAAGTTTTCGAAGAAACAGCAATATTTCATGGGACTATCCCTCAACCGGACATCTCCCATGACCGGACAAAAACTCTGGTCCCGTGAATGTCCGCTTGTGGGAGCTTTCACTGTATATATATATATATATATATATATATATATATATATATATCTTGATACAGCGGGACATATGGGGACCGAATGTACATATCGTATGGATCGCATACATTGATATACATTTGCATTTGGACGTATACATAACCATTCATTTAATTATGTATATTGCAGAAACTGATTTATATCGATTTTTTCATTTCTTATATATTCCGGTACATATGGGTACCATCCAAAATGGATACAGTGGTAAGTAACTATTGGGACCGCATTAGATTGTTTCGAAATGTATATTGCCACGAAGATACTTACTGACACCATGGCTAATAAAATTAAGAAAGATATTTGTTTTATTAGTTGAAAATAGGTTATCGATAATATGTGTTAGTTTCAGGTATTTCATATTTTACTCGAATTAAGAAAATCATTTTTTTTTTGTCTATGTAAATATAAAGATTTTTTTTAAATTATGAAACATTCTCTCGTTTGTACATTCTGTAAGTTATCCAAATCGTTTCTGTTTCGATATGAAATACTTGATTTCACCTTTCACATGGGTTTGAATTTGACTGATACAAAATGAATGCTTGGGGAAAGACCAAAAATATACTCAACTTTGAAAAGGCACTCTGAGTATATCATGATTTCTTTGTGAATTTTTTAATAATCCAGTTTTGATCCCTAATATGACGAGTGCCGATTAATTCGATTGTTTTTTCATTCACTCTGGAATTTGATAGAAAATTTGATTTTGGTATTGTAGGTAGGTATGTTAGTTCAATATTAAGATAATTTTCTATTTCAATCAACATTCGAAGATTCAGTGAAGAACATACAGAAAAAAAATCTGATTAATTCTAATTTTGTAACATTATTAACGCCACATACACATGTGAAAATCTCAGCATAAACCAACTGCTATCAAGTTTAACTTCCCTCTATATTCATATAAAATATAGCAAATATTGAAAAAAAAAACAAAGTACTTATTCATCATATACAAGGAGTTTTTACGTTCGGGTTATTCATTTACGAAAGTTGGTAGGAATGTAACCCTCTGAACTTGTCACCCTAGAAAGACTGCTATCGTGGCAGGGAATGGGATATATTGTCCGAGGATTTCACGATATCATGATATTTCATTAATCATAAAAATTATAATCCTGAGCGGGATTGATGAAAGTTTCTTGAATTCAATATTTTTGTCGCAACTTCATCGAAAAATGTTCAAACGCGAGAATGTTCATTGTTTAAACCCTGTGCATTTTCATAAACAGAAAGAAAAAACTATGAAATTCTTCCCTAGTTTGAGTGAAATATGAAAATAAGGCTTGAAACTAACACATATCATCGGTAGCCACAACTTGACTAACCTTCATTGAAGGAAAAATAATAATATCGCTAGCATTCGAAAATATTCTAGACTCGATATCTCAAAAGGTAAGTATCCTCGTGGCAATGTTACTTTCAAGATGTCCCATATTTACCACTATATCTGTTCTTGATGGCACCCTTTGTATACCGGAATGAATATGAAATGAAAAAATCGATATCATTTTATTTCTGCAATGAACATAATTAAATGAAAGGTTATGTATATTAGAAAATGTGAATGTGTATCAGTATATGCGATCCATACAATATATAGTGGGTATCCCAGACCTTTCAGACTAGATAGGTAAAAATGTTGTGAGGAGTTCTGGGCTCGATTTTCGTGAAATCCGTTTCAAGATATTATCTTCATTTGTTTAGGAGATGTAACAAAATTTTAATATTTTATCGAGTTCGAAGATGACTTTTTCATTTTCGAAAATATCTGAAAGAGTTTTAAAACTTTCAACAAGTACTTTCCGACTAGAAATATCGCAATATTTTCATAATAGAACATACATGATAACATTCGTCGAAAACCATACATTTATTTATTTATTAACGACTTTTTTTTACAAAATATGAGAACTCTCGAGAGGCGAAGTTTAGCCTACGGCTACTCTTACACTTAACCTCCATGATATAGTTCGTCGAAACCATGTTTCTGGAAGCTTTTAAAATATGAACATATGAGTTACAGAAGGGTTGATGAAATAGCCGAAGAAGTTACATCATTTAAAAGTCAGATATATGCAGACCGACTGTATATTTATTTTATGGATGTTGCATTCTGGATTATTTGCATTTTTAAGTATACATAAAGATTCTATTTTTTCTGTTCATTGTAAATGAATACATTCATTTTTTACATTTCCTATATATTCCGGTACGACCTTACATTTAACGACCAACAAGATATACAGAAACAGCGTTTTACGAGAATATTATGAGAGCCGCATTAGGAGGAAAGATCTTCTGAAATGCCATGAGGATAGGTACTTACTAAGACTTAATTTTCCCCAATATAATGACTAGAGGAATAGTTTTCAGTTTTGAGACAAAATTGCAGACACTTGAAGTGAAAATTTCAATGAGTTCCAGTCAATCTGAATATTGAATATCGTATCTATACAACTAGCAGTTTCCACACGCTGCTCGTTAAAATTTATGAAACTATTCACAGGTGGTTTTTTCGATCAAGAACTGAGAAGTTTTTTAAAGGAAATGAACAAATGGAAAAACAAAAAATTATAATGACCAACTAATAGGTATTGAAATTGCCCAACTGTCAATTTCGTTCTGTAACCTTAACTCAAAAACAAAGAAACATCATGGTATAATTCGATTATCACGAAATTTTTTATTTTGCACATGCATTCTAGATATCCTTCCTACAGAAATGGTTTGAATCTCGTATCAAAATCTCCCGAATAAAAAGTATCAAACTACGCATGAAAAGAGATTTCCAGATCAAATCCAATGTTATCGTCGTCGGGCGAATTGTTGGTTGTTACATCTAACATGAAAAATTATCTTCTGTCTTTGTTTGTGTTTATGTTTAGCAATGCAGCTCTTGTGTCGTATCGGTCACCGCTTGATCATAATGATTTAAAGATCGTAAACGTCGAAGCTTCCGACTTGAGGAACTGGGGTATTCGATGTTGCCGGCAACACTTTTTTAATTCATGTAATGGTTGTTATTTCATTATGGAATTATCGTTATCAAATTTTTCCTGACTCAGATACAGTTGAAACGCATGAATAATATTCGAATAGATTTTTTATTTGAAAAGCATTTGAAGTTATAAAGAATCAATTTCGTGAAATTTGTGATCTGTTGAAGTTCGTCCAAAACTTTTTGATTTACGGAAAACTTTGTTCTTTGTTGAATTTTGTTCGTGTTATGCCTGTTTGTTCAGTTAACGAAGGCCTGAAATCAATTTTTTCCGGAATGAACTGCATTTTTGATATGTCATGACAGTAGGAACAAACAATTCCTTTGAAATATTCTCGAAAACGAGAATGAGAATATGTATGTAGAGCTGGAAATTCTAATGAATAAAACAGCCTTCTCCATTGTCGTAGTGTGCATTTTGACCAATTAGCGGAGCATTTCTGTATTTGCTTTCTTTTCTCACTTGCTATCTTCATTACGTTACAGTTGACGAAGACGAAATTATGTTCATGACTATAATAAAACAAGGCATACCAAACAACATAGTGTTTGAGAAATGCCTTGTTTTGAGTTCAAGAAAAATGTTGGAAGAAATAATCAATATTGCTTGCATTTGGATAGCGTCATATGCTGTCAGATTAATTTCGTTTTTCATTAACAAGAGGTTGAAGTTTGTGAAGTGTCTGATGCGAACCTAACCTTAAAATAGGAATGAAATAAAAGTGTTCGGGTTTTTCCGATCAGCGAAGAGTAAAATTTTGTAGAACTAATATGGAAAATTTTCTTCAATAATTTTTTTTTATTGGAAATGTTAAATGAGTGAGAAACGTTTGGTTTTTTCTCGAAACAAAGGAACAATCCCCATTCTAATTGCATTTTTTCGAAGTTTGCACTCCAGAATAGCGATTAGGAATTAAAGAGTCGCTTTTGCGATCAGACAGGATTTTGATATTTGGTACAACTCGCCCAGAGCGATTGGATTTGAGTATTTTGCTAAACTCACGGAGCGATACTCAGAACATATCAGAGTAACCAGGCCCCTCTTACGCCTAGGGCACTTTGGGCAAGTGCCAGGCCCCGCGATCGATAGGGGCCCCGCTCAGATCAATTGTTCTGAATCAAGAAGGACGAAGATTTCCTCAATAATGTTTGGAAATTTCCCATTTCATAGAAAATTCCCTCATATTATTATAGAACTAATTTTTTCGAAAAGATCTGAACGGTTTTTTCCTTCAAAATTCCCTATTGCGTACTATAATTACCTTCAGGTAAAAAGGCGGGAGTGATCATTCACAAGTCCAAATGGATTGGAATTCCCAGTTTTCTATCAACAAGTTCTCGAAGATTGCAATTTTTATGACCCTTGCTCATACTGGCATACACTAGATAAGAGCAATTATTAGCTTGTGTTATTTGTTGGGGTGGTTAGCCATAAAACATCTGTTCGAACCGTGTTGTTGATCACATTCTTACATTATTGTATTCATTGGGAAGCTTCCGGAGAAATCCCCATTTAACCACATAATTTCAGACAGCACTACAAGACAAGAAATCAGTGGCGTATCAGAGGGCTCCACAGAACTCGCGATGCTAGTAGGTTCGGCACCAAAGGGGCCCCCAAGCCAAACTAAAAGCATGAAATGACGCCCCAATAATTTCATTCTATTGAGGGGTTTCTCAATATACCGTCAAGCTTTTCGGTACTCTCCTTAAAAATGTCGCAAACATGTCTATCAGACTTTTAAGCTTACTCAGCTTTGGACAAGAAGTGGCCAAAAGCTTGGTTATTGACAAGTTGATGAATATATTTGTACAAAAAAATTAAAAAAAGTTATCCAATTTTCTTATAAAAATGTTTTCAAATTCTTACCACATTGATGTGTTTCTACCTACACCATTTTCAAGTGTTATTCAAAAATCGTCAAGTGTATTTCAGATTAATCACTTTAATTTCAGAATGTGTCAATTGAATTTCAGATTAGTCAATTGAATTTCAGAAAACATCAAATGTATTTCGGATCACTCAATTGAATTTCATTTG
This sequence comes from Hippodamia convergens, assembly GCA_038502775.1. Taxonomy (NCBI): domain Eukaryota; kingdom Metazoa; phylum Arthropoda; class Insecta; order Coleoptera; family Coccinellidae; genus Hippodamia; species Hippodamia convergens. Next base: position 83,951,565 of record CM076609.1, on the reverse strand, counting down.
ATATTTTCTAAAATTTTATTGACAAATCTGAATAAATGGTGTAGTTTCTAGTTACTTTTATATCAGAATTTACATAATTTCGTTTTGACATTTTTATTTTCAATATATGAATTATTTTTATTACATTGTTCTCATTATTTCTCTATGAAAAACTTCAGGTGAAACTTATCATGAATAATAGATCTATAGAGGACACCCCAGATGGGGGGTGGCCGAATTTTGCTCCACGCCACTGCAAGAAATTTCAGGCCGAAATTCTGTAAATCGGCAAAATTCCCCCGACTTGATAATTAAATCACATCACGGCATTAGCGGCGGTAGGAATTCCTCTGTATTTCTATTTTGTATGTGGTATTCTTCGTAGGTGCCCCATTATCCTCATGTGCCCAGTGCCTCCAAAAGGTTAAAAACGGCCCTAAGAGTAACTCGTATATATCAACTTTTTGGCTTTCAAAATGTTTCTCTGTAATCGACATTAGTCATATGCGAACAAAACTTTTAGAACTTGTGTTTTTGCTGAAGGTTGAAGTTGAGCTTGATGTCAGGAAAGGGTATGATTGAGGTTCCATCATGGTCATCGATTTCTAAAATATGCCACTACCTTTTCATTAGCGAAAATATCTGAAAACGATTTAAATGTAGTACAGGCAATTTTTCCCTGGAAATAAAGCACTTAATTCCATTTTTTCATATAGTATGAAATAACAAATTTTTCATTTCAAATACGAACGCAATAAACTAGAAATTGAAAAAACTGAATATGATGTCATAATCCTAGTAAAAAAATGGTTCTTAAAAGTTTCAATCGTTTTTAGATGTTTTCGAGAATGAAAAAGTTATGGCCTAATTCCGAAATCTAGTCTAGAAGTACCAAAAACAGCCAAAATCAAGCAATTTGGGATGTACTCTATACAGGGTATTTCATTGGTGAATTAATATACGGTAACCTGAGCTAGAACTGCCGTAGGTGTTTCAAGAGATACTTTCATCAGATTGATTCGTTTCGTGCTCGAATCTTCAATTATTCTTTTGGACGATAAATCTTGAGTAAGACCACAATAAAATGTTGTATGTTTCAGTAACTCGAATACAGTTTGTTATTTAAGGAAGATCATAGGCATAAGTCAGGTTATTATTTCATTTTTTGTGTTTATAACTATCGATACTAGCAGAATATTGAAAATGAATGGAATCTCCAACAAACGGTACACGCATTAGAAAATTAAATTCCTCAAAGAATGAAAATATTATTTCCAGGCAGGAATATCTGTATTTCACGTGAAATTACTTGTTTTAAATGTACACTGTTCCTAATAAAAACCATTTTATCTAAGTATTCTGGAAACGGTATCCATTACAAGAGATAATTTCATCGGATTGATTTGTTTCGTTCTCGAATCTTCAATAAAATGGTGTATATTCGAGTACCTCGAATACAATTCGATCCTTGAGAAATTCAAAAGATATAACTTAGGTTATGATGTTATTTTGTATTTCTGTGTTTATGAATATCCATACGAGCGGAAAATTGAAAATGATTGGAATATTCAAAAAACTATTAATGCATTATAGATCAAAATTCCAGAAAGAATGAAAATGTTATTCCCAAGTAGATTTGTACTTGACCAAGAAATTACGTATTCGATATGTACACTGGTCCCAATAATTGCCGTTTTATCTATTTCGGAAACGGTACCCATATCTACCTATACACCAATGGAAACAAATTGGGACCGGTCCTCGCATATACCACAGCGTCTATAAAACTATTGGGTCCGGTCCAAAAAGTACCAAAGGTCCCCACATTTACCGCTGGATCTCCGAATCGGTTCCCATATGTCCCGCTGTACATATATATATATATATATATATATATATATATATATTCTTTTGAATAGGAGAGCTAAAATAATACAATAAATGTTGAAACAAAAAGAACCTAAGCTGAGGTAAAAAAAGGAACGGGGTACCACAACATTCTTCGTATGATACTATAGTATCATACGATACTTTCATCACCAGTATCATACGATACTATAGAGCCAGGGGAAAAAACCTCAGCCGAAAAAACCTGTCTCCCCGTTAAAAAAATAAAATAAAATAATAATAATAGTATTGTGATGATGATAATGGCTGAATGACCGTAGTAGTCGATGCCATAAACACAAAAAAAAAAAAATAGTATATTCTAAAACAAGTTGCAAAATGAGCTCCTATTTCAACACGAATGCCAAATTCGAAAACGAGCGACGAAGGAGCGAGTTTTCGACAGCATGAGTGTTGGAATTGCCTTCTGCAACAAGTATTAGACGATATTTTCTCTATTTCAGTCAAGTTCTGTGAAATACTCTCGAATTTCAAATAAAAATTCAGGTTAGTGTCTTTTATATTTCATCTTGGCAGTTAGTGTGACTTCGATCGGAGGTCAGTACTGAAAACTACAAAATGAAAAATATAGCTGAAACAGTGCTGTGATGAGTTTCATTACAGCACTACTTTTAGTACTGTGATGACCTAACAACTAACTCATCACGATACTGAAAAAGAGAAAATACATATACTAGTTTTTCCACTTGTTCATACTCCTTCCGATTTTTTTGAGACATAGCCTCAATACGTTCACCACGATTTAAATAAGGCCATTTATTCCTAGTGATTCATATTTTTAGCTTCCTATAGCCCATAAAAGCTATGAAATAAAAATGAAATGTCCATAGGTACTCAGATCAATACCTATAGACACAAGCTCATCAAATTATCAGTCATTTGATTTAGTAGTTTCGGAAAAAAAATGCTCAAGCTGGCCTTAATTCGCTGTAATTCGTACCTCCAATGAGGCCCAACGAGAATTTTCGGATCAATTTTGTTGCTTGTCGCTCATCAACATGTCTCCCCCCAATTCAAATAACCCGAATCACCACGAGATGCGGTGATTCAACAAAGCATCTCCGATTCCACCCGAAAATTTCAAAATGGACCCCGAAACAACAAACTGCAGCGGCTTTCCAAATACCTATGCGCCCCAACCGGCAACGTCGCGAGCGTTAGCATTAAACATCGAGAGATATAAACCCGTTTCCGCTGGCGAGCTTTGCACGCATCAAACGCCAACTCGGTCGGCAATTGTCCGGGGGGGAGAGGGGAGGCCGTTCGGCCGCCGGCGGAAAGAGCCGAAGTCGCAGCATGCACCGAAAACGTGCGACGTTTGGATCGCTATCGGAAAATCTATAAATACGAAGGGGCGACGTCGGCCGCGCTCGGTAGAGGTCGGGCGATATGCAATTTGGCGATGCGGCTACGACGAAGTCTTGAAGACGGGTAAATTTAGAGACGTTGGATTGATTCTATCGACGTTGCCGGTGGTATTATTCGGTTTTATGGTTGTTTTAGGATTGGTGTGGAGTATTTTCTATCGGTTAATTTAAAAAATGCAACAGAAACATGTATTTGATTACTTTATTTTGGGAAAATAGCTGAACTAAGCATGGAAACGTTGCAAATCTGATTTTTGATACATATATTGGGTTGAAATATTCATATCTCTGGTGTAACCACATAATACAGACATAAGCAAACAAAAAATATCAAAACTTATACATTTACTTAAAAGAATACAGGAACTACAACTGTTTAACCGGGAGAGATAGAGGAATATGAATGACACATTACGGTCGTCTATTTTAGAGAAACTGATAATGCCATCAACTGCATTCCTCTATCTTCTTTTGTTTTCGAGTTATAGGCCAAAATTGAGTTTGGGCCATTGCAACTTTGGTCATTATCTCCGTTTATGTTTGTGCTAGGGAGTTGGAATGAAAATGTTATAGATACTCTTTTCATAACAATTCAGACTTTATATTTTAGTTCTAACTCAGTAAGGAAACCTCTTGGGAAGAAACATATTACGCTACTGGATTGCTATGAAAAGAAAGTCTATAATCCTAGCACAAACAGAAACGGAGATAATGACTGAAGTTGAAATCTCCCAAATTTCAATTTTGGCCTATAACTCGAAAACAAAAGAAGATAGATCAATGCAGGATTGCATTATCAGTCTCCCTAGAAAAGATTACCGTAATGTGTCATTAATAAACCTCTACATCTTTCGGTTAAAAAGTTGTAGTTCATGTATCACCAATTTTGCCCACCCTGTAGGTACACCAAATGGATTACAGCTCTTAAAACAACTAAATTCAAGTATTCACCTACGTATAGTGAAATGAAGTTTTCTCTATTTCAATATCGTAATGAGTTCATTACAGTAATAAAAGTAGTGCTGTAATGAAACAATTACACCATTTTTTTCAGTTATATTTTTCGCTTTGTGGTTGTCAGTACTGACCTCCGATCCTATCAATTTTCAAATCGAAGCAATTGAAATTCCGTAATCTGTCAAACTTCGTAAGTCACACACCACAAATTGTCAAGATAAAATACAAAAGACACAAATCTAAATTTTTATTTGAATTTCGAGAGTATTTCACAAAACTTGGCTGAAATAGAGAAAATATAGTCTAATACTCGTGGCAGAAGGCAATTCCAACACTCATGCTTTCGGAAACTCGCTCCTTCGTCGCTCGTTTTCGATTTGCGCATTCGTTTTGGAATAAGAGCCCATTCTGCAACTTGTTTTAGAATATACTATTCTCTATTTCAGTATCCTAATGACGTCATTACAGTGCTAAAAGCAGTGCTGTATTGAACTCATTACTGCATTGTTTTCAGCAACATTTTTCGTTTTGTGGTTGTCAATACTGACTTCCTAACATATCAATTTTCAACAGACGTCAAATCAAATTCTGTAATCTGTCAATCACATCAACTTCCAAGATACAATACAAAAGTCACAAGCATGTACAATCCGAATTTTTCATTGAATTTCGATAGTATTTCACAAAACTTGACTGAAATAGAGCAAATATCGTCTAATACTCTTTGTAGAAGGCAATTTCAACATACTCATTCCGCCTTCATTTAGGATAAGGAACCCATTCTACAACTTGTTCTAGGATATATTACAATATTATATTCATCTGCCAGATAGATTAAAAGTGTTAAATTTCTGGATCTAAGAAAACGATCAGGAAAATTCCTCTAGAAAATACAGTCTGCAGTGCTAATTTTTCAAAACAGTATTTGTAGTGTTGTTAATAGGGAACCCTAGTAGATTTGAGTAGTTCTAATTTTATTGTACCTCGTGCCAGCTGTTGATGCAGAATTTTAGCGACATCGTCATGTCTGTTCTCATAACACTCTGTCAGAATCTCCCAGAGTTGGATCACTCCAGAAAGTTCCTTCGGAATTTTGAAACTGCAAGATCCCAAAAGATTTTTGGATCTCAGTAAGAACCAACTACACCTCCTCACTGGCTTTCTTACAGGGCATTGTCGCCTCAGAAAGCACTTGCTGAGGATGGGCGTATCGGACACTGACGAGTGTAGATTCTGTGGGGAGGAGGAAGAAACTCCTATTCACCTAGTCACAGAATGCTTTCGCATTGTAAGCCAAAGGAAACAATGCTTTGGTCAAGAGACCTGTAGGACTGAGGAATTAGCCTCGCTGAAGCCTTCCGAGATATTGGATTTCATAAGATCTCTGGGACTGGAAGGCGAGCTGTAAAGCTTTGTCAGGGGGCACAATAGACCATAAGGTCGCAGTGGACTGTAACCCCTTTTGAACTATCAACTATCTCTGTTCTCATACTCAGAACCCGCGAATTTCTGAAATTGACTTGCAATGTGCTGGTTAGTCATTATTATTAACAAAAAAACTCGAGGAAATGAAAGTTTAAACGCGATATTCCAACAGTATTCGTATGCCAAGTCATCAGCTACTACTTATAAAGAAACGCTGTTCTGAGCTGAAGATGAAAGATATATAAAAATTTCATTTTCTTTCGATACAGAACATTATGTATAATCCCATACAATATTGAAACAGTAGAGCATGAACTAAGCTGAAATTCATCTGTCTTTTCCAAAAACACCCATCTGTCCTGACGATCTTGATTTTTCTGTCGAAATGAAAATAGAATTAAATTCTGACAATAGAAAAAGGATGAGCAAAATTAAGAATTATTCAATTTGAAAAGGGATTCAAGATATACGAAACAAGGGGTGGAAATATTAATGCATATACGTATGTTGACATTGACATTCGTTTTTTTGCATCAGAATGCTTGCTCTTTTAATGATACCAATATTATAGTTATAAACATAGTTTTTTTGTTATTTCTTTCATAAAACCTGAAGAGTTAATTCCTTTGTTGTACTGCTGATATTCTTGCTGAAACCATGTTAGTGTTTGTGGAGTACCTAATCACTTACATCTTTTCTCAAGTGAGCTGATTTCGGTTTAGGGAATCTTGAAGAAGCAGCTGTGCAATCTTTCAACAGAAGTTTCTGGAACAGGGCAATGTTCTACAATATCGACAATCTTAGCTTTTCTCTTCAGTAGCTTCATTACTTACAGATCATAACAAAAACAGATTTCTTGGGAATATTCATTACTAAGCTATTTATTCAATTATTCGTCGGATTGTATGGTTATGTTGACTCTTATACCCATCACACAGCATTGTTTGTGTTTTTACGTTTTGATCTCTATCAAGAGATTTTTCATAAACCTCCCTACTTATTGGCGATCGATTCTTTTTACTTAGGCTTATTGGGTAGGAGTTCTTTCGATGTCGGTTTATGACAATATAACATTTCTTCATTTGCTGCAACTACTTAAATTTTGTAGAGTCTTCCGGAACCATTCCTCCAATAATCTATCACAGTAGACAGTGGCGCAGCCAGGATATCATTTTGGGAAAGGGGTGAACACTGAACGATCGATAATACTCTGATGAAGATCTCAGGAAAAGTTTGAATTATTGGTATTTTTGGAAATGGAGGGGAAGTTTCTCTCTCCTAGCCCCACTCTCCTTAGTTAGGTAAGTAGGCGTTAGACTCTGCCCAACCAGACGAGTTACCATTCTTTGAAATTTTATACCATTTAACAAAATTCCAAAGAAAATACTGTTAAATGGTATCCAGATGGTTATAAAACCAATACGGGAGCTGTCGCTGGGGTTCACGGGGCCAAAGCCAAGGTTGCACTATCGTTAGGCTCCTGTGTGAGTATTCTGCAAGCATAAATATTAGCAATCGAAAGATGTCTAGACATTAATCTAGAGAGAAAGTATCAGAATTGCGACATAGCTATTCACTCAGATAGTGAAGCTGCTATTAAAGCACTGAAGTCCTTGTCATCGACTCAAAACTCAAAGTCGACATGGGAATGTCGGATCAAACTCAATGAGTTAGGCAAGGAAAATAAGGTCTCTTTGATCTGGGTTCCTGGTCATTCGGGAATCACCGGTAACGAAGAGGCCAACAAACTTGCCAGAAAGGGTGCTCGGAAACCACTCACTGGCTCAGAACCTTTCTGTGGTATAGGAAAATGTACCTATAAGAAAGAGTTTCTGGAGAAGGAGAAAACTGAAAGAGAATTACTCTGGCAGAATCTCCCAGGGGTTGGACAACTCCAAAAAGTTTCTTCGGAATTTTGAAACTGCAAGATCCAGAAGATATTTGGATCTCAGTAAGAACCAACTACACCTCCTCACTGGCTTTCTTACAGGGCATTGTCGCCTCAGAAAGCACTTGCTGAGAATGAGCGTATCGGACACTGACGAGTGTAGATTCTGTGAGGAGGAGGAATAAACTCCTATTCACCTAGTCACAGAATGCTTTGGCATTGTAAGCCAAAGGAAACAATGCTTTGGTCAAGAGACTTGTAGGAGTGAGGAATTAGCCTCACTGAAGCCTTCCGAGATATTGGATTTCATACTGGGACTGGAAGGCGAGATGTAAAGCTTTGTCAGGGGGCACAATAGACCATAAGGTCGCAGTGGACTGTAATACCTTTTAAACTATCAACTACTATTGTCGTATCAAAGTTATCCCACACCAGTCAAGAAGAATCTTTAAATTTTTAATTTTTTTCAAATTGTTACTCACATTGTTTTTTTCATTTCAATCTTTTCAATAGGGGGTAGTTTCGTCCTCAATAACCCTACCTCGTTAAGTCTATAGAAGTTACTAAGAAACCCTATAAGAGTTTAGTTAGACGAATCTATAAACTCATAAAAAATAAATCAGAAGTTTATGGAGATAGCTTGAAAAATAAAGTTCCAGTTAGAATGATGGATTAATTAGAAAATAGTTGGCCGGCGTGAAAAAAAAAAAAAAACTCCAACGATTGCTTGTAAAACTTTTACCCCTTATACACCCCCCAACAAAAAAACCGAAATTACACCTTCCCCTCCACCGATTTCCACCCGGAAAAAACAAAACCTCTCCACCCTTCCTCCCACCCTCCCGAACCACCCCTCGAAATGCACCCAACCCCACCCAGTTACCACAAATTTAATCCACTCTATGGACAAAGAAATTCATGGGAACTCACTTACCAGACCTTATTTAACTGGTCGTTTCAGTCCTGTCAAAGGACGGTAGGGGGAGGCGAACGGCGACGCCATTCGTCGACGCTCAGCCATTCACGGGCCGGGGGAGGGGATAGGTGGGGGAGTCGGTGCGTCTTAATTCTCTGGTCGATGCTCTCTGCTCGATCTTCTACCTGATTATTTGGCCTTCGATTAATGGGCATCCGATAACCGTCAGGTTGGTAATTGGTGGTGCTGCGAGGTCAGTGGCGTGCGGCTGCTGCTGGGTTAGGTTAGGTTTGGTTTGGGTAGGACGATGGTTTGATTGTTTCAGGAGATGGGACTTGAAGAATTGTTGATTAAGAAAAAGGAAGATTGTTTTCATTATTCATTTTGTTAGATTAAGGGTGTGAATCATGAGATTTTTACCCTATGACAGAAGTTAATATGAGTCATAGTTTGCCTGAGGATCAATGTAACCAAGTGAGATTTATTTATCTGGATTTACTTACTTGTTCTCTTGTCAAACAGCTCAAGAAATTGTTCATTGTCCAGTATTTTTCATCACATCAGGGATGTTTTCGTGTTTGAGGGGTAGTTTTTCCAACTGACGGGTATACAGAAAAAATTCACGGGAGGGAAGGTCTAAGAGATCTTGAGCAATTTCTACTTTTATCGTAATAAATGTGCAAAAATTTCCTTCATGTGGACTCTGCAAGAGGGTGCGCGTGCCCCCTGCGGCCCCCATATGTATCCGCTACTGGTTGTCCCTCTTTCTGAGGTATGGAATCGTAGTGTTTCAGTATGAATAAGGAAAGTCTTGGTAATGTTCGAAAACTTTAGTTAAAATTATCTTGAGAGTGGGTAGAAGGTTCGTAACTGACATTCTGTAGGTACTTATAAAGGGTGTTTCAAAAAAAGGTGAACCCCTCTCTAGGATAGCTAGAAAACTGAAAAATAATAGGAGTTTGTTCAGTAAAAAATTTTCAGATCGCCATCCGTATTCAAGATACAGGCGTTGAAAAAGAAAAAAATATACACATTTTTTACGATTCTGCCGAAACTACTGGCAACATTGTAATGAAATTTTATACGAATATGTTTCGGAAGCTGATACACCTGATGAATGTGTTTTGATGCCCGAATCTCATAAAGGGCGTTAGTTATACGGTTTGTACCAACTTGTTTTGAACATAACTTTTTTGATATTATATTTATTAAGCTTAATTTTGAGCGATCTTAAAAATCATCCAATTTTACACCAAAAAGGTACTTTTGATGAAACTCGATACTGTGCACCGTTTCTCATTGAATTTTCTCCTATTTTTAGCTGTTTTTTAATTTTCTTGTGATTTTTTCTTCAATTTATACATTCATCACTACCTCATACCGGCATCGATTATTACTCCATAATTTTCAAACAGAGCCCTGTATCGAGTTTAATCAAGAGTACCTTTTGGTGTGAAATTGAATGATGTTCAAGATCGGTCGAAATTGAGCTTAATAAATCCAATATCAAAGTTATGTTCAACACAACTTGGTGCAAACCGTGTAACTAGCGCCCTCTATGAGAGTCAGACATCAAAACACATTCATTCGATGTATCAGCTTGAAAAACATATTCGTATAAAATTTCATTACAATGTTGCCAGTAGTTTCGGTAAAATCGTGAAAAATATGTTTATATATGTTTTTGAAACACCCTGTATACAGGATGAAGGGTGGGTCAAAAATTTGCACCGAGATTTCTGAGGGTGATAAATAAACTCAAGGCCCTAAATGCTTATCAAGGGAGTTATGATATATCCCTCCAAAGTTGATAAAATAAAAAAAAAATTATTTTAATTTTTATCCAAACCTTGTTGTTGTTTATCAACGACACTTGAAGGTTACTTCATCGACAAGATTAAGAACAGAATTGTTCATAGCCTGCTAAAATATCGTTACCGATAAATCTCACTAAGACACTACCAATAAATGATTTTGCTGGACATCATGTTACTACAAAAACACAAATTTTTGTATTTGGATAAGAGTACTTTTTTCATGTAATTTTCTTGGCTCCATCCAATGCTTCTATTTTTACACAAAAACGAATACAATGAAAAAAGTTGTCCTAAAAAATCATGACTCACCCTTTAAAAACACCCTTTATAACAATATCAGAAATGTTGAAGTATAATAAAAAAATGTAATTTAACAACGTAGATTTATGCACGAAATTCAAATTTGTGGCATTCACCGTTTAGACGTTTTGTGGAGAATTTTTTTAAACTTTATCAACTTTGGAAGGATATATCACCCTCAATATGCATTTTGGAGTTTATGTATCAAACCTTACTTATTTTTCAATGAAAAGCTCAAAGGAGCTTGATTGTAATGACATGCTGTCGTTCATATCGAAATATATTTCGATATTTCATAACCCATAACTTTGTATTATTCAAAACTTATTTTGACATTAAGAGAGTCTTCTGGGCTTATTGGTCGTGGTCTATTAGGAATTCGCCGACAACTGCGGTTGGCATCTTCAGAAGATGATTCTTGGTCGACCGCTGAATTTCCAAAAGTGATGCTGGATTCGATCGGTTGGCCCAACTTATACCTTGATTGATGGCGATAAAAGGTAGTGGGTTTCCTCGCGCGATGTTGATTGGTCCATCGCTCCCACTTCGTATTGGCTTGATTTTGGACTTTTCCATTACCGGCAACCATGCGCTATTTACCATAGGAGTTTCTTACCTTCTGTTCATGTTGTTCTCATGTTTATATATCCCAATGACTTCCATGTTCATCCTAGTATAGAAACTTTTGATGTTCGAAATAGCCTCTGCCTTTGAGAAAATAATATTGTGTCCATCTTTTTCCGCAAGTGCGGATTTCTCTGTCTGATTGAGTCGACAGCATCGTTCATGCTCCTTAATTCTCGTATTGATCCTCCGTTTCGTCGTACCAATGTAGACTTCGCCGCCGTCACAAGGTATCCTGTAAATACCGGGTCGACTTTGTCGGTAGTTCTGATCATCTCGCCAAGTTTTTGAGTTTCTGTTTGACTAATCAATCACTTCTACCACGATTCTATGTATTTTTTTTAATTATCCAATAGTTAGTTCCTATCTCTTGGCAGTTAGTTCCCGGAGCTATTCTTTGACGATGAAAGTGTACTTATAGTATTAGTGTACCATCCAAAAACTAAGCTTTTTACTTCCCGCTCCTGGACCTGTGAGATGTATATGTTGAATAGTAGCGGACGTATGCCTGATCCTTGTGGCACACCATCTCCGATGTTGATGATCTTGTACAATCTAGATGTCTTGAGCGTTTGGAACTTTCTTTTCGGCAATTATCAAATCAGTTATCAATTCCATCAATACGACTTTTATTATTTTTATTCTGTCTTTGTTTCTTTAGATAGATAAGTCCAATTTTTGCTAGTTACCGTGTTACCAGTTACAAAGGTAACCTTGTTTCAAAGCATGGTAACTGGTAGATGTTATAATCAAAACAAGGTGAAAATGAAAATTTCTCTTGATGTTGGATTTTGCAGATTGGAGCATTAAATCAGCAGGATGTGAACGAAATCCTCTCATTGTACAAAATAATAGATGTATTGTTCTCACATTCTCTCTTTCCTAATATATCAAATTGAAAAAAAAAACAATGGGCAACAAATTTTTTCGACTTCTCCAAATTAAAATGACATGAAACAAAGCCAATCAAATTATAACGATAATATAATGTACTTACAATTATTGTTATTTTTGAAGTAGTTGTCAGCCAAGGTACTTTTGTGACTCAAAGTTCCTACATACTTAGTTGGCTAACACCAACTCCAAGAATAACAATAATTGTGGGTACCTACATTACATTTTTGTCATAATTTGGTTGACTTTTCGGTAGTATAATATTTTTCATTACATTTTAGTTAGGAGAACCATAAAAAATATTCTGCTCATTTTTTGTTATTCAAAGGTATGTGTTGATTAAGATTTGAAGTTAGTAGGTACTTGAATAATTTGGTACCTGTGGTAAAATCGCAATAATTTTTTTTTTTTTAGTAAATCTCTGTTTTGGAATTTTTTCTTCGAGTCGTTTGTTTGTTAACATTTTCATAAAGTTCTTTCTGAAATTTATTGGTATTCTCTTTGTATCAAGTTCTTGTTTTCTGACGGACCGCAAATGATGATTCTGCAAACTATGTTTTCTTCACAATTGAGAAAAGCAATATAATGGTGTACTAATGCATTCTTTATCGCAGAAGCACAGAGGGAGTTTCTGCATTAACTTAACCCTAAGGGGAAACTCCCCTTCTGTACTCTGGATATTGCGTGTCCGTGCTCTCAAGCGAAGTGAATTAATGATTTTTTTAGGCGTAATAATGATGGAAGCCCATAAATTATTCACAGACTGCCATTATGTCCAACTGCGTTAATACGCAATGCAGGTAGGTACGTGTTTTCTTTGTTTCGGCTGTTGAATTTTACCTGCATTGGTGTTGGGATTTGAGAACTTTTTATTCACTTATGATGAATGTTGAGTTGCTAATAGTCCAGTAAACTGAAGTCTGAAATAAGTTTTTTCTGAAAACAGTTGCATTTTTGATATTTTGAGGAACTTGAATACTTGTAAATAGGTATCGATAAAAATTATGTTTTATCGAAAACGAGAAGGTTTATCAAGAAATGTTTCAAATGAAAGTTGTGAAGCGGGAAATTTGAGCAAAAACCGAGGTTTTAATCATTCTCATGATGTTCATATTGAATGAATAGCAAAGCAATTTAGTACCTAGTTCAATGATATTTAACTTCGGGAATATCCAAGAGACTATAAAGACATAAAGGTTGGTTCAGAATGTATTTTTTGAGGTTATAACAGGAGTATCATCATAGAGTGGCTATAAGTTTTCTTTGTTTTCTTTATATACTTCAGTTTTCTGAGATGAAAGATACACCTTATGCCATAACAAACTGATAAAAAAAATAACAACTAGATTCCAGATTATAAATAAAAAACAGTTATGGTGAATGGATTTAAATAAATGATTTGATCGCCTCCAAGAGGAGATGATCGAGTTTAAAAATACCATAAACTTCACATAGAAAAATTTTTGAGATTCAATAATTATAAAAATTGAATTGTAGCAATGACGTTTAAAACGTTGCTTTGAGTTTTTTTCATGGTCTGACTAGTATATGGGAACTTTAAACTCGATTATCTCCTTTAAGAAGGGATCAAATCATGTATCTAAGACCATTTACCATAACTGGTTTTTTCTAGAATTTCAAAAAAATGTTATCTAGTTTTTATTCTTCCTTGGACCTATAGAAAAACAATTTTTTTGGAGAATTTAAATTTCATTATCAATTCGTATTGGGATATCCCTCATATCAGAAAAAAATCAAGAATATGAGGAATACAATGGAAAACCTTAAAACCTTCCTATCAACAGTAATGAATCTCGCAAATAGGGGACTTCACTGTGAACCACCCTGTATAAATGATTTTCGGGAGTTCAAGGCTATTCAAATATTCGGCCATTTCTGATTATAACAATATTTTCAGATTTTTTCGAAAAATGCGACGTTCTCTGATAATTTTATGAAAAAGTAGATAAGTTTCTGTGAAATAAAAAAAAATTGGTACTTTGGCTTAATTTAACTCACGGTTCAAATGGTATATCTTATGTTCGGAAAAACTTCAGAGAACAGGATCTCAGGGGAATTATGAAAATTTGAAAATGCGATAGTTTCTTTTGGACCTCAAGAATCTACTGTCAAAGTTAATGCACAAGTCAAAGACTCACCCTGCAGTTATTTCGCAATTTCCTCCGCGAAGGTTCCGAATAAATAATATTCTTGTGAATTTTCTTTTGTCTGTGTCCAACCGTCACTGACACAGTTTTCGAAGTTGATGAAATAGCTCAAGTTGTATACACTTTCTGGTAAGAAAGAGCTCTACTGAATCTCATATATGAAGCTTATTTCGGCAAATTTTTAATCACTTCAGTCTGATGAAGATACTTTTTTATTTTTCCCAGCCGTTTGGACATGACCGTTTCCACATCATGTGAAATGAAATAAAAAGAAGATGCTTCATTGTACAGCGAAAATAGGCTCTAACACGAAACAAATAGATAGTAACGAAGAGAACGATGTATCACAACTACAATAATGAAACGAAACTTAAACACTCCAAAACATCGTCGTGGTATGCATCCAGACTCGAACTGTGAATAAAATCAAAACACCAAATGAAAACGCAACTGCATTAGAAACGAGAAAGATACAGACGAAACAAACTTTTATAAAGAACATCAAAAGCGCCGACCTCCTATCGTAGATGTGCCGCTAGGCAGATGTGACGCTAGCTCTGGTAGACGTAGTTTTTTTTCGATTTATTCCTGCTGAAACGCATCCAGCTTGTCGGCTCTTCCTTTGATTCCATTCCCTGAACGCGTTGTTCGATATATTTTGCAGACGATGATTCTCTATTTTCGAGATTAATGCCGATTCACATCCAGTCAACAACTGAAAAGAAAGTGGATATTGGCGCGAATGTTTTATTTTTTCGAAATTAATATGATTTTGAGATTTTGGGTGAAGAATTCCTTAGTGGGTTGAGGCCGATAGGGTCTTGGTTTGGAAGCCAAGGTTTTGGCCCCAAATTCTCTTGGCCCAGGTTTCTTTATGAGTGTAGGCACCGTTTCTCCAACGATAGGCAAATTTTTTCAAGCCACTGAACTATGAAACATTTTCATAAGAAACAAGATAATTTCTGCGGAGTCGCTCGCGTAATATTATACTCTATATAAGGTGTCCTATCGGGAGTTTATAGAGTATGAGTAATGATTCGTTCACTTCCAAATTTTGTGTCAGGATATAAACCAAGTAGACCTTTTTGATGTAATTTCAAATATCCTCCGCTTTCACCGGAAATTGTGTCATCTTTCTTGTTTCTAATGAAACAATTGTAAATTATGTTGGAATTCAAGAAAAGCCAAAGATTCGATTTTTTCAAATGCAAAAACATTTTTTTCAATAACTTATCAATTTGTAGGGAAAAATGAGTGGAGTCTTTGAGGGTCCCTTTTTATAAAATGCACCATTTTCGAAATATCCAGGAATAACTGTTAGCTACGAGCATAATTGAATATGTGAGGTATTAAATATGATGTGCGCCCTTTCATGAAAATCTCTAGGATTTTATTCAAAATATCTTATGTTTGATTGAGATATCAAAAGAAACGGAAAAAAGGTAATCTGCTCAGTCCGTATTGCGTTCGTTATTCCTATATTCTGAGCACATTTCACAATAAGAAGAATTTAGGAATATGGTGCATTTCCAGAATTTTCATCAAATCACCACAGGGTGTTTCAAATATTGTGTGAAAAATTGGGATCAGAATTTGTTCATAACATTTGCTGAATTGGATTATACGGAAAAAAGTAATGATAGTGTTCCATCATGTTTATGCTCCCAAATTTTGAGATTTCTGAGTTATTAGGGATTTTCTGAGTTTATATCGTGAGTAGTCAAATTCATGGAATTTTTTTGTTCATAACATGATAGAAAGAAGTATCTCTTGGTATCATGTTGGGATTTATGACTAATTTATTTTAGTTTTAAAGCGACTCCATAACTAACATAGGTAAGCCAGACATCAAAATACTGTTGGCTTCTCATTTCAACAAAGAAGTTAGGAAGGTTATCAGGACAACTTTCAAGCTCAATTTCACAACTAAATCGCTTCAACCCTTACGTTGTTGTATGCTCTTAATTAGATGATATGGGTCCCTTTTTTGGACAGTCCCGTTCATAGGAATTTTTACTATCCTCCTTATAGTATAGTTCGTTGATATGGGATGAAAAGGTCAAGGAGGGTAGCATGACCACTTCGTTCGCCAAATCTTAATCTACTAGGTTTTTATTTTTGGGGATTATTGACACAGAGACATTGTCCTACTTAATTTTGAAATTTCCTCATGTCGGTTTGTTTTTCAAAAAATCAATCCATATACGATTGTCCAGATCATTATTTTCATCAAAAAAAAAAAAAATGAAAAATATTTTTATAACGATCCTGGTGTTATTCCAACCATGTGATCTCCACTATTGGAACACACATTATCCATAGTTTGTGATATACTAATATCTATACTTTTGATGTTATTTTTGTCTTCACGCTTCATAATCTCTGAAGGTCTTGATGTCTCTACTACATTTATTTTTCCACAAATACAGGAGTTGTCGTGAATACAAGATTTTGAATTTTCTTTCCCATTCAGAGGTTTCGTTTTGGTCATTTTTAATATTATTTTTGTCTTCAAACTTTATAATTTCTGAAGGTCTTGATGTCTCTACTACATTTGTTCTTCCACAAATACAGGGGTTGTTGTGATTACAAGTTTTTGAATATTCTTTCCCATTCAGAGGTTTCGTTTTGGTCATTTTTAATATTATTTTTGTCTTCAAACTTTATAATTTCTGAAGGTCTTGATGTCTCTACTACATTTGTTCTTCCACAAATACAGGGGTTGTTGTGATTACAAGTTTTTGAATATTCTTTCCCATTCAGAGGTTTCGTTTTGGTCCCGTTTCAGGGCGAGTCTTTGACTTTTACAGGGTGTGCAAAATTGGTCATACATGAGCTAAAACTTTTCAACCCAACGAGATGAATGAATTGCAAATTACGGTCGTCTTTTTCAGAGAAACTAATGCCATCAACTGTATTCCTCTATTTTCTTGTTTTCGAGTTATAGGCTAAAATTGAAATTTGG
This sequence comes from Hippodamia convergens, assembly GCA_038502775.1. Classification (NCBI taxonomy): domain Eukaryota; kingdom Metazoa; phylum Arthropoda; class Insecta; order Coleoptera; family Coccinellidae; genus Hippodamia; species Hippodamia convergens. The sequence continues at coordinate 83,934,357 of CM076609.1, read as the reverse complement.
GCGATTTCAACTTTGGTCATTATCTCCGTTTCTGTTTGTGCTAGAATGTTGAAATTAAGACCTTATTCAGGCACTTTTTTCATAGTAAGCCTGTGGCGTACCATGTTTCTTCACAAGGGGATTCCTTGCTGAGCTATAATATAAAATTGTGTTTTTCTTATGGAAACAATAGTTCCGTTTTCCGTTTTAAAAATATAAAACACATTATACAGGGTGGGCCACATAAAACAATTCACCCCCCATTTTTCTAGGTATGCTCCAGAAAATGCTTCGACTAGTTGATCTTTTGACACCAAATAGAAATTGTCAAGTATATTTGTGAATAGAATTGTAAAACCTTTGCAATGATTCTAAGCATTTTCTATAACTTACGCACGGAAATATTGGTGAGTGGGTATTTTTTCAAGTGGGACACCCTGTATAATGTATATATTTTTGAACAGTAAAAAGTGATGATTCTTTCTGGGTGATAATAAACTATTGTTTCCATAAGAAAAAATACAACTTTATATTATAGATCAGCAAGGAAGTCTTTTGTCGAAAAACATTGTAAGCCACTGGCTTACTATGAAAAAATTGCCGGCATAAGGTTTTAATTTCAACATTCTATCACAAACAGAAACGGAGATAAAGACCAAAAATAAAATCGCACAAATTTCAATTTTGGCCTATAACTCTAAAACAAAAGAAGATAGAGGAATGGAGTTGATGGCATTATTAGTTTCTGTGAAAAAGATGATCGTGATGTGGCATTCATTTTCCTTCATCTCGTCTGGTTGAAAAGTTGTAGTTTATGTATCACCAATTTTGCCCACCCTGTACATTTATTTTAAAAACATATTCTTGAGGTCAAAAGAAATCTTTTTCTTCGTTTATCATTTTTTTCGATTGTATTCGATGAAATAAAACATAGTCATCACGAGATATATTCGAATTGGAAAACTGGTTGAGCCAAAAATGTTTCTTTCGACCCCCGGAATCTCCTTTTAAAATATATGTACAGGCTATAACAAATTGCTTGATTTTTACTATTTTAGGTACTTCCGGACCAGATAGGTAAAAACTTCAAAAGGTGTCCTTAGCTCGATTTTCGTGAAAACACTATTAGTGAAAACTATTTCACGATATCTTCATTTTTTTTTTATTTCGAAAAATTTTCGATTTCGAAAATGTTCCATAATTTCTTCATTTACGAAAATATCTGAAAACGGTTTAAACTTTCTAGAAGCGCCTTTTCACCGGAAATAGGAAACTATATTCAATTTTTTTTCTCGTGAAAAAAAACATTTTTTTATGTTAAATACGAACGTATTTTTTTCATCTTATTTCATAAAAAAAATTTAAAAATAAAAAAAAATTTAAAATAATGTCTTATTCCCAGTGGAAAAGTGCTCGTTGGAAGTTTTTATCTTTTTCAGATATTTTCGGAAATGAAAAGGTACTTCTTCTAAATCGAAAAAATTTCAAAATTTTGTTATATCTTCAAAACAAATGAACATATCGTGAAACGGTCTATAGAAGTATTAGAAACAGCCAAAATCAAGTCGAAGGCTAAGCCGTAGATATTAAAGACGTTGAATCAGATTCAATCTATGTGGATTGAAAAACTTATAGAAATGAACACAGCTTTTATCATCTACCAGACTTTGACTTGGATTTTATAGAATATCCTGTACCTATTATGATCTTCCAGCAAATAGATTAAATGAATATTATCCAATAGAGGTGAAAATTCTGAAAGATCATTGAAAAATTAGCAGGTTTCAATGATATGATTGAGAATTTATGGGAAAAATAACAACAGAATATATATTTTTATTTAAGTATATTGATTTCTCCAAGTAAAGGATAATTTTACATGAACATTCAATTCTTGATCCTCCGCTCGTTCCTTCAGTTTACCGCAGAAAATCTCCGTAAAATTACACAAGGACCGCGATCTTGCGTCAGAGCACGCGAAACTTTACCCGATAACGTTCCTTGTACCATAACGTGAACGCACTTTACGATATCGATTTCGTCGTTCGCTATTAGGCAACGCGAGAGCGGCTTAAGTGGGACATCTAGCACCAAAAATGTCAAGGTATACACGTATGGCGGCGCGGCCGACGTCGTAACTCCCTGTAATGGTGTAGACGGCATTGGCCCCGGTTACGAAATCGCGCGAAAAGTCGATAGTTCCGAAATATTGATCGCGATGTGACAGGCTGCGACATCTGTGAAGCCGCGGAGGAACTTGCGGATTTGCGGTGGTGGGAACAGAAACCTGTTTCGTTTCCCATGCGACATGGATCGTTTACTGAGCTAGCTGTATTCGTTTCGACGTTGAGGGATAGATGGCGGATGTTACATTTTGAAACGTTCTAAAGCACGTAGTTTTTATTTCGTATTATTCCTCACGTACCTCTGGTTGATATTGTTAGTGAGATAGTCAGGGCATGAAATATACACATGAGTTTCGATTAATTTATTCATTTATTACAGTGTATTACAACTTCATGGATAATATTACTATTACAGTGATGGACGCCTAACCATTCTATGACAAAAGTTGTCATTTTTAAGACGTTTTCTTCTTCTTGTCATTTAGGGCCTCCTGAAAGCCAGTGTATCGATTTAACTTGCGTATTTTCTAGTACATATATATAGTACAATTTTGATTTTGACTTTGAAACATCCTCAGTTGTTGTATTTTCCCAGTTACGAGCTTTTCATCCACCTAAAATCAAGAAGCAGAAAGTTAATATCAATAATAACTCGAATAACGCTGAAATTTGTCAATTCATTTTTAATCTTTCCTTTTCCACTCCTTTGGTGTAATAAAGGTACAATTTTATTGCCTTTTATATTGAAATAGATGTCTAGGTTCGTTTGAAAGCTCATGAAAAATCGAATTAAACTATACCATTAGGTTTTTTCTAGTTATTCAATCATTACGGAAATTAATAAATGAAACAGATTGCTAAGATTAATTGAGAAAGTATTATTATTTTAAACCTCCGAAATCCTGTCATATTATTCAGAGTAAATTTCGCTTCTTTACTCTTTATATGAATCTGTAGAATTAATTGGGAAAAAAATTGTGTACTCACAAGTGGATTCTTCGATACGTGTGTATTAACAATTTGTTAATAGCTCAGTTTTGAATAAGTTATATACAGCGTGTTTTCAAAGGTTAGGCTTTGTTTTTGATCATTAATAGAACTCATTAAAATAAGTCAAAAATATAATTAGTTGCGGCTTTGGCGGTCATCGTTCAATGTCACTTGTTTTTTCGAGCATTCCGACTTTTCGCCAGTTCTGTGTCTGGCATTTTCAAGGAGATGTTCTCGCTAAAATAAGGTGCCTGATCATGAAACATCGAGAATGAATCTACGACGACGGCCGAAATGCTCGAAAAAAAAACAGTGACATACCAAAAGTTCTTTTCATAAAACATGCACTGTTTCCCATATATTTGGAACCAAAGTTAGATCTTAGCAATTCCAAGCCAGGATCTCACTCACTAGAACATGTTGATCATACATCTGTATCGATTACTATAAACCAGTAGTGTCTGTTTTTTGTACTTTTTCCTTTTTCGATTTTTGATGTTATTTTAATTGATGGTGAGTTGAATAGTGTGAATTTTATCGGCTAGTTTGTGAACTTTCTTTTTTTTTTATTACATGGCCTTTCAAAGCAGCAATTTTCTTCTCCTTACTTTGAACTTGAAAATTCTTTTCAGGAAAAATCATCTCATAAAAGTTGAAAGATAATACCTATACAAATCAGTAATTTTCGAGTGCGTGGAAGAAATCCCAAAAGAGCCGAATAGGTAATTTATTTGGCGGTTAACGTTTTGAAAAAAACACATATTTGAATTATTAAATAAGTGACTTGGCCGTTTCGTGACTACAAGAACTATTGTATAACAGAAAAGTTATGAACAGCGAATGAATTTTTCACCTTACGCTCACGTGGCGAAAGAGAAACGGCCAAGTCACTTATTTTGACCAGGGCATAGAGATTGTAAAATAAGGACTTGTGAAGATAAAGAATGTAGAGTTAGCAGCTTGGATCTACATGAGATCTGATAACTTTTTGACAATGTTAGAAATACGTCCTCTTCTTGGCAATATTCTACATAAAAATGTTTTTGGTTGGATAAATTCTTTCCTGAAGTTATTAAATGACGGTACACCGAGGAAGAAGTGAAAACCACGAATCTATTATAATTTTTTCAGAGAGTGACAAATAAAAGTGCTGAAAAAACTGATATTCAAACACGAGTCATAAAGTGGTGAGTTTCTGAATGAACGAGTGTTATTTTTGCATTGAAATATATTGATAGGCAGAACTGTTTCGTCTCTCATGAATTAGATAAAGAATAAATAACTCCGTAGCAGGGAGCCAACATTAAATTAATAAATATTACCATGAAAACTGTGATAAAATGAAATATTCTGGCACGATTCCATATATAAGATGTGGCAGAATGAATGGATTTGACATAGAATGAGGAAAAATTAGTTAAATTAAAATCTGATATAAATTTACAAGAATGTAATTAAAAAGAAAAATAGAAAGTCTCAGGTTATATTATATGAAAATAAAATATAAGTATAATTATCACAATAAATGTAGTACTTGATTATTTGTAAAGAAAGTCATTATTATTATTATTATTATTATTTATTAACTTCAAATTTTGTGACATTTCTGTCATAAATATTTATAAACCTCCGAACATTATTTGGCCAAGAAATCTTAATGTTGATGTTTTTTAAAGTAGCAAATGCATTTCCAAAATGCATTCGATTTATTCTGAATAATCGGTTTCTTTTCTGCTTTTGTCTTTTTTCATTTCAGGTTAAGAATTACGAGTCGTTTTGGGAAGAATCTGTGCATCCGAGCCCATCGACGGATAACATGAAGATGATCACACTGATGTCTTTCAAGATTTTCCTGATATTTGATATTTTATGTTATTTTGTTTACGGGAAGGCAGGTTTTTTCGGCTGAGGTTTTTCCCCTGGCTGTATAGTATCGTATGATAGTAGTGTTGATAGTATCGTATGATTCTATAGTATCATACAAAGAATGTTATGATACCTCGTTCTTTTTTTACCTCAGCTTAGGTACTTTTTGTTTCAACATTTAATGTATTATTTTAGCTCTCTTTTTCATAAGAATATATATATATATATATATTAACTTCCATTAGACTTACAAAAAATTAGTATAGGAATATGTCAGCAAAACAAAGCACAAATATAAAAGAATAATTCAAACACAAATCACAAACAAATAAATTGACTATTTGACTGGTACAATAAATACTCATCTATGGAATAAAATGAGCCAGCTATTAAATTTTTTTAAATTTCACTCTTAAACTTAGGAAAGCCTGTTTTTTGAGGCGCCAAATCGACCGTTGAAATGTATCTTGTAATTTTTTTGAACTTTTTGAATTTGAGGGGCGCCTGCCCCCCCTGATCCATTTCTGGCATCGCCATTGACGCCAACCCAATTTAAGAAGTTCCATAAGTTCGGAACACCGTTCCTGATTGCGATGCACCTCCGAATCGCATCCCCAACGTGCCGAGATCGCCTCTTCCGACCCGACCGCATCAGCGAGCGGGCCGGGGGCGAGTCCGAAAGAGCGTAGCGCACGAACTCAATCAAGCGATGTCACGGTGGCGGCCCGAAGTGCCCGCAGACGCCGCCGCGTACAGCGGTAGCCGACGGACTCATTTCTTTGTCGAACCGAGGCTAATTTCAATATTCATGGGAAATTGTCGGCGGTATCGCAGGAAAGAGGGAACAATGGCCGCCCCCGGCCCCGCGCCCGACGCCGTTTCGACCGGTTAAATTGCTCTATTAGGGCTCCTCGTTTTTTCGATGGGTATCGACGCGTCCCTTTTAACCCCATTGAGGAATTGAGACTCTTCGTTGTATTAGTTTTATTGTAGACGACGTTGTCGTCTTGCTCTTCGTTTTTGTCTTCTTTTAAGTCTTCTCCTTCGTCTTAGTTTTTATCTTCATTATTGTCTTCGTTTTATATTTTGACTTCGTTTTCGTCTTTGGTTTTGTCCCCATCTCGTCTACGTTTATATCTTGATTTTCGTCTTCGTCTTTGCTTTCATCAGCGTTCTAGACTTATCTATCGTGTTCACATTTGTCTTGGGCTTCTTTTTCGCCTTTGTTTTCGTCTTCAATTTTGTTGGCTTTTTTAATCTACGTTTTCGCCTACGTCATCTTCTTCGTTTTAGCTTCAGTCTCCGCTTTCTATGTCGAGGTTTCGTTATTTCATTTGAATAAAAATTTAGAAAATTGAATGTCCTTTTCGGGAACTTTCCTTTGAAACATAATTTTACTCCCAAATACTCAGGTGTTAAATTAGATTCCTCTCTGAATTTCAAAGCACATTTGGATGACTCTAATTCAAAAGAATATATAGATATATGTCGACATCTTTGTCATATTCTTCGACTCGTTTTCGTCTTTTTCTCCATTCCAATCTTGATTTCGTCTTTGGTTTTCAATTATCATTTTATGAAAAATTCCGTCGCATACACATTGATAGACACAAATCTGAGGATTGTTTGTTTCATAAAATATTGTCAGCCCTTATATGCTAGGCGACTCTTGTCAACCTAATTGTTTACAACAATATTTTGCTGATAGGTAGGTATATTGTTATTATGCAGCTTTTATGTTTTCTTCAAGAAATCCCATTTCCGAAAATTATTGGACTATTGATGTTAGTGGTGTATAACATAACGAGTTCCTCGTGAGTTTTTATATTCGTATATGAGATTAATATTATAATAAGGGAAGAATTTTTCAGTTAAACGAATTTCATGCAGTCTTCAGTCGTTGTACAAGTATTCCATTCGTTCCAATGGATATAGTTCAAATGAGATTTTGTGTTGAAAATTCATATTAATATGATTTCAAGTTGCAGGCAATAAAATTAATTTTAGACTGTAGGTCTGTAGCGTATACAGGGTGGTTAAGGAAAATCGAGCAAAATAAAGAGATTTTATTCCCAGAGAATTCAAGCATTTTGAGACTATCAATCCAATGAATGGCCTCCACGGGCATCAATAACAGCTCGACATCTTCTTTGCATACTACACACGAGGTTATTGGACATTTCTTGAGGAATTTGGTTCCATAAACGGGGCAGAAGCTCTCTCAGATCAATAATATGCTCTCTATAGTGTAAGGCGGTCATATTCTGAGGACAAATGTGTTGAACTGTGCGCCCGTTGAAACATTTCCCGGCTCATACCATAACACTACCCCCTCGGAATCGATGGACTTCTTGGACATAGCGACGATTACGGGGTATTCGTTGGATTGTCCATACCTTTATTCTTCGAGAATCTGAAAATCGTCTATATCTAGATTCCAATTGATATGTTGCCTTGCCCATTCCAGTCTTTGACGCTTATGGTCACGTGTTAATGAAACTCCCTTAATGGATGTCTAGAACCTAGATTCACCTCTTTCAAACGTCGTCTGATGGTTTCGATGGAAACTTGGACCCCATCTACATTTTGAACAGTATTCCGTAGCATTATACACGTAGATGTAGGCTTTCTCCTCTCCGAAACGGTGATGCAACGATACTGAGCAGCTGTTGTTTTTCGTCGCCCACCAAGCTTTGGTCTTTCCAACAAGGAACCTGTCTCCCTGAACCTATTCCAAAGTCGAGATATCACACTTCGGCTGACTTGGAGCCTTTCCGCTACAACAACCTGGGTAAGGGCCACCCTGTAGCATTCCGATAGCCCTATTAGCCTCAGCGTTTGTTAATTTACGTCTTGGCATTTTCAGAAAACTCGTTTCAAATCGAAGCATTTGATAAACTGACTCCATTTCAAAATAAGAAAATTCATGAAGCATATGCAAATAACCACATTTCAGAAAAAAGGAGACCAGATTGATGAAATATCTCATACTGATTTTTATTGCATCGATTCAAATTGTTGTAGAGTTTTAAATGATTTTACATTGATTTTCACGAAAATTACATACTTTTCAAAACGATGAATACGATATCCCTAACTCTTGTTGCTCAAATTCGTATTCGTTAAACCTGCGATAACTTTTGAAGTATCCATTGGAAAACTATACTGTAAAAAGTATTTTTATCAGAAATAAATGCTGCAGATAATGATCACATTCATTACTACATGAATTCATTTCATTCCAGTCAGGGACCCTGTCCAAATTGAACATTATTCTGAATTTAACTGAAAATTTTAAAAATGGTTATCGTTGGTTGTCCTCAGCAGTTAGATATATGTCGTCGAGGACTTTTCTGTAGTCTGACTATGTTTATCCTATAGTCTACCCAGCACCGGCCGTAAAATCCTGAAAAACCGGGTTAATTAACGGCTTTTTCATAAAAACTCTTTATTTTTCCTCGTTTCTTCGTGATACCCTACCAAAATAATGAAACCTTCTAAAATAACTACATTATAGTGAAAGTTTCATCAAAATCGTTCATCTGGTTCCTGAGTCCATAGAGGGCAAACAAACCCACAAACACATTTGTTATATTAGTAGAGATTAGTATAGATTTTCTCTTTGCTGATTCAACTAATCACAAAATTTTCAGAAGTTTTGTATTACGAAATTCAAGGAATGTATTGGAATACCTATTAATGGATTTTTTTAACCACATATTATAATATGAAATATTTTTTCTCTAACTGTATGGTATCTTCCAAAACATTCGTTTCCCAAATAAATCCTTCTCTGATAAGGAACACTTCTGAGATCCTCCAAACTTCCTGCCAATGTGTGAAATCCACTGCGGAGTAATGTTAAGACCTCGCGACGCAGAACCGAATCTCCAGACGTCCGAGTTCTCCCCATATAGCGTCTCTTCGGACGATTTGTCAACACACAAAGCCACTTTGTCAGCTCGTTCGGAGACCGGGAAGAGATATGGCGTTTGATTTATAGAAACAAATCCCTGAGAGATGTTTTAAGAGAGGGTGGTCTTGTCCGAGAGTCCACTTTTCCATCGGGGGTCGTAACTCATATCCGCGAGGGGGCGGATGTCTGAAATCTGGCGAGAATTCGATTTGTGATGATTTCCTGGGAAGCGGTGGCGATGTTGTAGTCACGAAGGATGATGGGTGTTAATTCACATTGTAAAAGAAATAGGGAAAACGTAGAGCTTGAGGTGGATGGTGGGTGGAATTAGCTTGATTGGACAACCTGGGAGGGCCTTCTTATTATACTTTACTCTGTTCAAATTTAAGCGAGAGCAATAAAAACAAGTTTGGCGCAGCGGTAGGAGGGACTTCGGATAGTTACTTTCCGTCCAGAGTCGAATCGAGGAGTATTCACACAATCGTTCAGTTTTAACTGAATGGAAAGGACCTTAATCTGGTGTTTCCCGAAATTACTTTGTCGAAATCTTGCTAAATTATTATTATTTTTATTATTTATTAAAAATAAGAGTCAAGATATAAATCTATATGACTCAGTAAACATAACATATATGGAAACAATACAGTGAAAAACTATCCATCTGAAGGGGCATAAAATGGTCCAAATTGTTCTTGAAGGAATTTACACTAACACTGTTCACAACCACTGCAGGAAGCCGGCTCCAGGCATGAAAAATCCGATTTGGCAGGAAATTTTCTCTCGCTGCATAGTGGAAATTTTCGCGATACAATTTAAACTGGTGCCCTCGTAGACGTTGATCGGAATTAAATTGGTATACAGTTGTTAGATCAACACCAAATAGTCCCATCATTGCTCTGTATGTTGTGATGAGGTAACCACGCATGCGACGATCTACAAAACGGGGTAGATCCATCATTCGAAGCCGATCTTCGTAACTAGGGCGTTCAGTGCCAAATGCCATCCTTGTAACCCGCCTCTGGATATTCTCCAAGGAAGTTCTATCTCCAACCAATCTTGTATCCCAGACAGGTCCAGCGTACTCCAGTATAGGTCGTACATAAGTCATGTATAAGGTGCGGCATGTATTGATGGAACATTTGCCAAACACTCTCTCCAACAAATAGCAAATTCTGGAGGCCTTGGAGCATGTAGACTGTATATGGTCCGACCAACCGAGATCCTGTTATGGTGACGCCCAGATCAACATGACTCAAGCAATGCGACAGTGCAACACCATTAATGATGTACCGACCCAAATCCCCAAATCTCTAAAACTCTGGTGTTTCCAGGAATAACCTTGCCGCAATCTCGAGCATAATTCCGAGTACGATCCTGGCAATCTCTTAGGGCGGTCGAAGGGAGCGTTGTTATGACCGTTTGACCAATACGAGCTTTATTGTGCGCAAACCAGACGATTCTGTTTGTTGTTATTGCTCTCGCTTAAATTTGAACGGAGTATAGACGATCAGGAACCAAATTCTTCCGAAATGTATACAGGTTGTTTCTAATATTCATAAAAGAAATAATCAGACAGGCTCCAATATTTCCAATTTAGGACGAAGAAATACAACTGCAATTCGGCACTTCTACTGGATTGCATTACTTTGTGAGGAACTTCATGAAATTTCACCGGAAGGCATGGGGAAATACAAAAAAAACTTTAAAAAATCAAAGGACAGACATCTCCTTCCTGCCATTCAAAAATGAACCCTTTTCCACGTCCAAACGTTGATACGCACTGTCCTTCCCCTATATACGTAGGGATAACGCAATTAGAGCGATCCCCCCTTATTAGATTGACGTCGGCCAAAGCACTTTCATTTGTCTCTTATAAGCTTGTTTGCGTTTTTGACAAACGGATTAGCGTGAAGCGATACGTGGTGCACATGTTGGCGACCCTGTGTTCGGGATGCCGACGTGGGTCCAGAAAAGTTGAAGTAAGTAAAGCGAGGTGATGCGCGAGGGGTGGGTGGGTTTTTAGTATGGGAGATTCAAGAGGAATTGCTGGAAAATGCTCCGATAGGGCCTTGAACACGATTAAAGGAGTATTATTTACTCCTATTCAATAATGTATTCATTACTCAACTGCTTTTGAGCAATTGAGTGAGTAATAATAACTCACCATGGTACGTCATAAAAGGTTCATAGAATAATTGACGCAAAAAAATTAACGCACATTCTGAAAATCTTAATTTTAATGAAAGTTAACTCTACATTGACTTTATAACTTATTTTTTATGTTCTCTCGGGAAGATTTTGAACGAAACAAGACACATTAAATGGAAGAAACATTCAGGATTTCACCGCAGCTTATGTGAAAGAAGAGAAATGAACAATTTTCAAAATACTGAAGTGCTGATAAGTGATTTAATACTTGGTGTTTCCACCCCTTGAGGTAATTACAGATCGGCAACGACGGTTCATACTCAAAATGTTCTGATCTAATCCTTCCCAGATTTCTCCGAGTTGGATTCTTAAGTCATTAAGAGTAGCTGGATGAATTTCTGAACTTCTTAGCCTTCTATTGAGGTTGTCCCAAACCTGCTCAATCGGATTGAGATCTGGACTTCTTGCTGGCCATTCCATTCGAGAGACTTCAACCTCTTCAAGGTAATCCTGAACGATGCGCGCACGATGGGATCTGGCATTATCTTCCAAAAAATTGAAATTTTCACCAATGTGTGGGGCAAATGGCACTACATGCTCTTCAAGAATGTTTCTTATATACTTATCAGCATTCATAGCTCCATTATCAACGACCACTAGGTCTGTGCGAGACTTCAAAGATATTTCACCCCATACCATAATCGATCCACCCCTGAAACCAGTAGTTTTCAGGAAATTGCACTGAGCATATCTTTCATGTGGACGACTGTATACAAGGGAACGTCGATCACAATGGTAGAGGCAGAATCTAGACTCATCTGTGAAGAGAACTCTGTCCCAATCGGCCTCTTTCCAATGGATATGCTCTCTCGCAAAATCCAAATGTGCCCTACGATTGGCTGGGGTAAGAGCTGGGCCTCTTGCCGCGACACGGGGCCTCAAATCATATTCTCTGAGGCGAACTTATTGTCTGAGTGCTAATTTGCACCCCATGAGTTTACTCAAGCTGATTTTGAAGGAGGTGAGCGGTTGCAAACCGTTATCTCAACGAAGAAACTTTCAAGTAACGTTTTTGAATGGCAGTTGTTACCCATGGTCTACCCTGACCTGGTCTTCGGACATTCCTACTAGTCTCCCTGAATCGCTGCAACATTCTGGACACACTTGTATGGGAAACTCCAAACCTTTCTGCAATTCTTGTGTATGTCAACCCTTCTTCTCGCAAAACTACCGCTTGGGCACACTCCTCTTGGGTCAAATTGCGTGTTTCGCGTTGCATAGCGATCGAGTGTAGAAAATCAAACGAAAGAAAAACTATTGATCACTAGAATTTATCGAGAACAACTGATTTTAGAATGGAGTCAATACATTCAAAATCTGATAATATCATCTTTTTTATTCCTGCTGGGAAATAACATAACGTTGAAAGTGGATAACATATGCATGCATAATTCTGATAAAAATAATTTTCATTGAGAACACCTTCAGTTGTAGAATAAATTTGAGATTTCCATCATCTGCGTTAATTTTTTTGCGCAGTGTATAAGCCCAAATATGCCAGCCTTTTTCTTCAAATTGAATTTTTGCATCTTAAAATCTGATTCCAAATGTATCATCTTGATATATTTTCAGAAATAAATTAGATTGGAGTAGGCAAATCAGAAATTTTTTCAAAAAAAAGTTCGAATTACCTATATCTGCTTATAATAGGTGTACAACTCTGCTTCCGCCGTTTCTTCCCGAAATTCGAAGCTTTATTTTTAAAAAACTGGTTATATATTTATGATTCGAAGTATTGTCCATCGCTGGCCACTACTTTCTCCCATTTTTCGGGCAGCATACTAATCCTGCGGTGAAAAAACTGGTCATCTTTTGAATCGATCTACGAATTGACCGAAGTTTTTACTTCTTCATAAGAGCCAGGCCGTGTGCCATTGATCGAAACAAGTGATAGTCCGATGGAACAACGTCTGGAAAATGCGGAGGGTGGGGTATGACTTCCCATTTCAAAGTTTCCGAGCATATATTGACCACTTTGGCAACAGAAGGTCGAGCATTGTAATGCTTTAAAATAACTTTATCATGTCTCTTGTTGTAATGCGGCCGTTCATCTTTCAATGCTTGGCTCGAACGCGTTAATTACGTTAGAAAACGATGACGTGATAGTCTTGATCAAGTTATGCCTCCAAACCTCTCTCTTTCACCGCCATGCTGGTCTTCGATGTTAAAATCGCCGTTCTTGAAACATTGAAACCACACTCGGCACGTTCTTCCACTAATAGCGAACTCACCTATGGTAAAGTGGCATTTGAGAGCATTCGATTAGCCCCAGCTTCAGATTTATTCATATTGAAGCAGAAAATTAAAACCTCCCGTAAACTGACATGAATAATCGAGAAAAACATCATGAAGCTTATTTTATGACATCTGAGATCTATTTATTTCAACTACCACTTGCCGCTACAGCCAGCTTTGCCATGTGGACGATCGGTCAACAGTAATTCGAAGTCATCTCCCTTACCCCAATTGTCCGGTTCAAAGGGCTCTTGTCACCACGCGTCTTGCCTGTTTAATCCCTGTTTAGATAGCCCATTCCCGTGTAGATCCACGTCCACTGTCCCCATTTACATGTGGTCTCCTAATTCCGGCAAGTGGTCGCTCGAGATTTGGATCCCCGTTTCGACCTAATCAGGCTCATCAGGACATGCGGGGGCATTTCGGGTACGCTTGATTCGAAGGTTGTTTTCGGACAGCGGTTTTTAGAGGGGCGATGGAGGATTGAACTGTCCGTTTTAAAATCCCGAAGGTGAGATGGCAAATTCATTTTTTTTCATTTATTGTCAGCTTGTTTGTCCATATTTATTCGTTTTTTGTACTCTTTATTATATGTTTGTGTCTCATATGAAATTGTTATTTCATCGCTATCACTAGTACAGTCCCATTTGAAGGCTCGCGATCTCAGGCGTAGATTTCAGGGGATTCAGACGTTACAATAGGATTGGAATTGTTCGAGAAAATTAAAAATACGCGTAAAGAAGGTCAGTTCTCAAGAAAAACTTTAATCTCTCTGTATATACACAGCGCAAGAAAATTAACGCACATTATGGAAATCTCAAATTTATTCTACAACTGAAGGTATTCTCAATGACAATTATTTTTATCAGAATTATGCATGCATATGTTATCCACTTTCAACGTTCTTCTTCAATACAGATGTTTTTTCCCAGCAGGAATAAAGAAAGATGATATTATCAGATTTTGAATGTATTGGCTTCATTCTAAAATCAGTTGTTCTCGATCAATTCTAGTGATCAATAGTTTTTCTTTCATTTGATTTTCTACACTCGATCGCTATGCAACGAGAAACACGTAATTTGACCCAAGAGGAATGTGCCCAAGCGGTAGTTTTGCGAGAAGAAGGGTGGACATACACAAGAATTGCAGAAAGGTTTGGAGTTTCCCATACAAGTATGTCCAGAATGTTGCAGCGATTCAGGGAGACAGGTATGAATGTCCGAAGACCAGGACAGGGTAGACTACGGGTATCAACTGCCATTCAAGAACGTTTCTTGAGAGTTTCTTCGTTGAGACAACGGTTTGCAACCGCTCGCCTCCTTCAAAGTCAGCTTGAGCAAACTCATGGGGTGCAAGTTAGCACTCAGACAATAAACAATCGCCTCAGAGAATATGATTCAAGGCCTCGTGTCGCGGCAAGAGGCCCAGCTCTTACCCCAGCCCATCGAAGGGCGCGATTGGATTTTGCGAGAGAGCATATCCATTGGAAAGAGGCCGATTGGGAAAGAGTTCTCTTCACAGATGAGTCTAGATTCTGCCTCTTCCATTGTGATCGACGTTCCCTTGTATACAGACGTTCACATGAAAGATATGCTCAGTGAAATTTCCTGAATACTGGTTTCGGGGGAGGATCGATTATGGTATGGGGTGGAATATCTTTGACTGCTCGCACAGACCTAGTGGTCGTTGATAATGGAGCTATGAATGCTGATAAGTATATAAGAAATATTCTTGAAGAGCATGTAGCTCTTCATTTATATGGACCATAATGCCAGACCCCATCGTGCGCGCATCGTTCAAGAGTACCTTGAAGAGGTTGAAGTCTCTCTAATGCAGCAAGAAGTCCAGATCTCAATCCGATTGAGCAGGGTTGGGGCAACCTCAATAGAAGGCTGAGAAGTTCAGAAAATCATCCAGCTACTCTTAATGACTTAGGAATTCAACTCGGAGAAATATGATGAGGATTAGATCAGAACATTTTAAGATCACTCATTTTGAGTATGAACCTACGTAGCCGAACTGTAATTAACGCAAGGGGTGGAAATATCAAGTATTAAATCACTTATCAGCATTTCAGTATTTTGAAAATTTTTCATTTCTCTTCTTTCACATAAGATTCCTGAATTTTTCTTATATTTAATGTGTCTTGTTTCGTTCAAAACCTTCCCGAGAGAACATAAAAAATAAGTTATAAAGTCAATGTAGAGTTAACTGTCATTAAAATTGAGATTTTCAGAATGTGTGTAATTTTTTTTGCGCAGTGTATATGAAAGAAACTAAAAGAGACGCACCTCCGGCAACTGAGTAACAATGGTTCATGAGGAGAACAATTCTAAAATAGGAACTGGCAGGAAGATGAGAACTACATATTGAATATCTGTCAACGCCAAAGTGAACGAACGTTGATAACAGCCGAAAAAACAACAATAGGTAGGGATAAGTCCTCCATCCCCCAAAACACCTAACCCACGACGCGTCTCAGCTTCCCGTCGGTCCAGATAAGCGTAACGTCATCTCTGCGCGGCCCAAACTCATTAGACCCTCGGATGTAATTAGACAAAAGGCGCAAAGTCACTTCCACACCCCGATGTCATTAATAATCGAGATACAGTTATAATAAAGCATTGTTACGGAGTCATTGTGTCGGGCCGCGGTAGTAGACTAGTGTCTCCGAGGATATGTTGATTTCCGGGATAATTAATAACTTCTCGGATCTGCGATGTTGATGGCCGGTGTTTCGCCCTTTTTGAGACCCCCGCAGGGTGACGTCGCAGCGGCGGGTACGAGACAATGGTTGATGACGCCTTCATTCGACTATGTTCGAATAAATTGAATCCCGATCTTTTCCAGTGGTATAATGAACTGCTCCACAAGAATTAGGGATATCGTATTCAATAATTTTGAAAAGTTTGTAATCAATGTAAAATCATTTAAAACTCTATAACAACTTGAATCGTTCCAATACAAATCAGTATGAGATATTTCGTCAATCTGGTCGCCTTTTTTCTGAAGTTTGGTTCTTTGATCATGATTCATGAATGTTCTTATTTCGAAATGGAGTCTGATTATCAACGGATTCGATTTAAAACGAGTTTTCTGAAAATGCCAAGACGTAAATTAACAAACGCTGAGGCTAATAGGGCTATCGGAATGCTACAGGGTGGCCTAACTCAGGTTGTTGTAGCGGAAAGGCTCCAAGGCAGTCAAAGTGTGATATCTCGACTTCGAAATAGGTTCAGGGAGACATGTTCCGTGTTGGTGGGCGACGAAAAACAACACCTGCTCAGGATCGTTGCATCACCGTTTCGGCGAGAAGAAAGTCTACATCTACGGGTAGAATGCTACGGAATACTCTTCAAAATGCAGATGGGGTCCAAGTTTCCATCGAAACCATCAGACGACGTTTGAGAGAGGTGAATCTAGGTTCTAGACGTCCATTAATAGGAGGTCCATTAACACGTGACCATATGCGTCAAAGACTGAAATAAGCAAGGCAAAATATCAATTGGAACGATCAATGGCGTAGTGTCCCTTTCACCGATGAATAAAGATATGGACGATTTTCAGATTCTTGAAGAATAAGGGTATGGACAATCCCACGCATACCACGTAATCGTTGCTATGTCCAAGATGTCCATTCATTCCGAGGGGGTAGTGTTATTGTATGGGCCGGGATATGTTTCAACGGGCGCACAGATCTACACATTTGTCCTGGGACAATGACCGCCTTACACTATAGGAAGCATGTCATTGACAATGTTCTGCCACATTTTCACGCTGCTATTGATGAAACTTTTCAATTTCTAGACGATAATGCTAGACCGCACCGTGCAAACATAGTTGAGAATGCGCACGAGGAGCTTGGTATTACATATTTACCAATACCTCTGCACCCACCAGATTCGAATTGCATCGAAAATGCATGGGATATGCTTCAAAGAAGATTAGATAATCATCAACATACCCTAGAATCCTTAAATGATCTGAGACAGTTTCTGCCCCGTTTATGGAACCAAAATCCTCAAGAAATGTTCAACAACAAAGAAGATGTCAAGCTGTTATTGATGCCCGTGGAGGCCATACATTGTATTGATAGTCTTTAAATGCTTGAATTCTCTGGGAATAAAATTTCGATATTTTACACGATTTTTCTTAACCACCCCGTATAAGTTGCAGACCTACAGGCTAAAATTAATTTTATTTCCTTAAACTATATTTTTCTGCAATTTGAGTCAATATCCCTAACTCATGTGGGGCAGTTTATTTGTTCTCCTACCGACGACCCTGGCCAGATCCTCGACCAACAGAACCAACAGCCTCTTCATATACGAGGACTCAATCTCGAAATCGGCGAGATTGACCCGGCTCCTCTCGAATAATTATCACTCCAAGCCGCTAAAACACGTCGTTTTCCACATCCTGTGAATATCAAGTCGGACGCATGTCTAATGAAGTCTGAATTATGTGTACATTAGCCGCAATAAAGCTGATCAGCCCTATCATTAACCTCTACCGCGCTCTTCCCGCTCTCCTAACACATAAATATCCCTGCATCATCGTCCTTTTTTTCTCGACGCACCTACCGCATCAGATTCGAACCCGTACAACAATAATTACGATCTGATTACCTTGATCCCTATCTGTTTTAACGGTCCATAGAGGGAGAGGAATCCTTCTTGATGTGTTTCTAATAACGCCGATCTGCGGACTGCGCGATTGGACGGTAGTTGGCGCTGCTGTCTGCGGGAGAAGAATGTTTTAATTCAATCAGGGCAAGAGCTTGTACATATATTCGAACACTCCATGAGGTGTCATTTAACGAATTGTCTGGTAAACTTACTGATCCCATGCAATCATTTTCTTTATATTCAAAATGTAAAATAGAAGAGAGTACGTCGAAAAGGACGTATCCTCCACAGAAGGTTATGAAATAGTGAGGAAAAGAATTTAAAACGAAGGAAGAAAAAGAAACCATTTTTTTCGGATTATAAACCTAAACAATTGTTGAATACTGTTAAACATAGTTGGAAAAGTTGTTTCCCTTTGAATCAGAAATCAACGGTCCAAGCGATTTTCCATATTTTCATTTTGGCGTGGAATCTTAGACGCTGACATAAATCACTACGAAAAAATTGCAAGCTTTTTAGATATGGTTCCCCTACGACGATCGTAACATGAGAGTTCTATGTATGAATTTAAAACCACCAACCTGTTGGTTTCGAGAAGGCAGAAGGCTTGAGATCTTACTTGCTAAGTGTCTCAGATGAATGAAATTGAGAATTTCTTACGTATAATGAGGAGATCATACCAGCTGAATGGTTTTATCAATATTTGAGGAGACCGCTTGAGGTGAAGCAGGGACTGAGACTGTCAATCAGGTTCAATGTTTGAGCTACTTGATCGTCCACTTGGTTTCATTGAGAGAAAATACTGATTCCATGATTTACCTGTGCGTTTGAGGATTTTCATTCATCTGAAACTCGAGAACAATAATTAGCGAGTGTTATGAGAAGTGAATAGTTTAGAAATGAGATGAATAGATTAAGATAATGAGATGCACATGAGAATATAACAAATCAGTACTTATTACCACAGAGAATGTTCATTCTTGGAGCAATCAATCACTTCCATGTGAGGAGTCTAGAGATATCTGAAAAATCTATGAGAACTCCAAAAATATACCAAAATATATATCTCAGAGGAGTCAAATACATTAGTTTAATGCAATAGAGATCTTATTAGAATAATATGAGGGAGGATTACCAATATTTTCATAAATTTTCATGATCTGAAATGTGGACAAATTTTCAAACTTTATAAAAAGCAGGAAAATAACATGGATATGCAACAATTAAGGATTCTGAGAATTCACTCACCTTTTTGAGGATTAGTTACTTCAAGAAATGAACGAGATGATTGGTTATTAAGCGAGGTGACTTTTTGAAAATTCTAATTTACAAGAGTAGCACAAGAGGAGGTCTATTCACAGGCAGAGCTGGATTACAAAAGAGGACGATTAATTGATTCAATTAATGAACATGAGTTAATCTGTCAGCTGATTAGTACACAGAGGACACTAAGTTGAATCGAGCAGTCAATCAGCTGACCATAGAGCTGTAGGAATAGAGTTGGCGGGGCGATGCGATCCAACCATAGGTGTAGCTGAGGATGATGTCTGAGGGGGGCAATGGTCAATTTTCAACACTCTCCCTCAGCTCATAACAGTCGTTTGAGGCATAAAGCCCAGTATTTCCTGCTCTGTTTTGCAGGATAGATCCTGTCACCGTAAATTATCAGGACCTTTTCGGCCCACCCGATTCTATTGTGGAGCCATATGTTCTCCCTTACCTTAACTGGCTCGAGAATTCAATATTTCAGCAAGATAATGCCCGATCTCATGTTGCCAGAGTTAGTTCAGACTTTTTTGAAGCGAATCAAGTTAATCCTTTGCCATGGCCGCCCAGATCCAAGGATCTTTTGCCCATAGAGCATGTTTGGGACATTATAGGCTTGGAAATTTACCCAAGGTCCCAAAGATTTTTGCGGCTCTAAGACATGAAGTACAGGTAGGTTGAGATAGTAGCCCTCAAGAAGAATAGAATATCTTCTTGCATCAATGCCAAGTCGTGTTGGGGAGTGTACAGATAATTGCGGTGGACAAACACATTATTAAAAAATTTAATAATAAAAATTGTAAACCCTTCGTGTTTTTTGTCCTAATTTTAATCTTTCGCTCTCTGCTATACTATCTGTGTTTTTCGAAAAAAAATTGAAATTTAAAATTTAAACATATATTTCAACATGCAAGTGTCCATCACAAAAACCAAAACCCTCGTCGCTTCCAAAGAACCAGTCAGATGTAAACTTTCTCTGGAGAATATAACTATCGAACAAGTTATGTCTTTCGAGTACCTAGGCATACAGATCACCTCGAGCCAAAATAGGACGAATGAGGTGAGTGGACAAGCCAATGAAGCCAGCCGAATATCAGGTGCACTTCGAGACATCATCTGGAATAACACATTTATGAATAAAAACGCGAAAGTTAAAATATACAAAACCTGCGTTAGACCGGTATTGACATACGCTATAGAGAGATCTGACAACAAAAAAACCTTCCAACAACAGAAATGAAAACACTTAGAAACAACTCAGGGTGCACATTAAGGAACAGGAAAAGAAACACAGACATAAGGCACAAATGTAGGGTAGAGGATATTGTCAGGTGGGGACGTAAACGTAGAAGAGCCTGGAATGATCACGTGACCAGGATGGCTGAAGGAAGGCTAGCCAAAATAGTTAGCTCCTTCTCGGTGTTGGAGTTAGTATATGATTGCCAACATCTGAACGAATAGATACTTGGAGAAGACGAAGTTAGGTCACACCGTATACATAAGGAATATCAAAGTGAATATCAGGCAATGAAAAACCCGCGTCCCAAAATAAACAAATGGGAGAGCCCCTTCGAAAATAAAGCGATATCTCAGCTCCAAGTCTCAGCTGATAACCAGTGTCAATCCCGCAGTGGCCTAATGTCCCAGAGAACCGGGAAAACCCCCCCTACCCACTCCCATTCCGCCCTCGCTCATTTTTCACCATCCGAAAAAACATCAGTGCGCGTTTCCGTCTTTTTTTCCGTCGGACAGAATGCCCTTTTTTGCCCGGTTCTTTTCCGTTCCTTTTGCCGCTTTTCTTCTTCACTCGGCGGGCCGCCCGGCAGGGTTGCGGACCATTAACGCCGGGGGATGAGTTATGGGGGGTAAATTATATTATTGCAAACGAGGAAACGGTATTATACTGATCATAATTGGCGAGAAGTGTTTTTATCTGATTTATATGTAAAAGGGGGATTTTTGCGCGGCGGGTAAATTTTTGAGGAGGGATGCGTACCTAGGAGGGGGTCGGAATTCGTTGCCGATTGCGAGAACGGGGTAGTTTCCAGTGGCGGAGCGTCGGGGACGGCGGGATAATCCAAAAACGGTGAGATGAAGGCTTTACGATTTTTCTCAACTTTCTCGGTCTCGTTTTCATTCAGAGATGGTGATAAGTCTTCCTTTGAGTTTACTGCATTGAGCATTGAGCTGACAAGCTGTTTCCACCCCTTGAATAGTATTGCCTCATGTTTGTCCAACAACTTACTATTCGATTTAAATTATGTGCAATCATGTAGAGGAATTTTCAGGAAGAATAATTTGCTTACTTTGACAGGTCTATACATTTATAAATTATTACAATTTTTCTTCAATAATCCAGATAAGTTTTTGAAATTCAAAAGCTCACAAACCTATGATACTCGTCACAACCTGTATATGTATCCTAAGCATAAATTTTCGTCAACGGAGAAGGGATGCACATATATGGCGATCAAACTGTTTAATTCTCTGCCCAATGATATAAAACAAACATTATGTTTCAAAGATTACAAGACAAAATTGTTCAATCTATTAATGGAATGGGAGCCATATAATGTGTCAGAATTTTTGAGACGTAGGGATTGATTTTTTTGACTTGGTTTTTTTGTATGCGGACATTGCTGTATGGGTGTATTTTTTGACTTGTTTTGAGTTTCATTCAAACCATTGTATATCATGATTGTGAGAATGATTTTTCGAAATAAATTATTATTATTATTATTATTATTATTATTAAGAAATACTTGTAGGTGTGTGTGCAAACTTGAATCAATGAATGAATTGAACTAGAACTTTTATCACAAACAAGCTCATACTCGCGGCTTCGCTCGCGTTATATTTCAATTTAAAACGGTACTGATAGATCCGCAACCCCACATTCATAACCTCGTATCGAAGGAGAGACAGCACGTGTAAACATGACAGAACGATGTCGCGTATAGATTCAATAATTTCTTACTCAAATTCACACTCGTTCAACCTACTGTAACTTTCAAAGTTCCCATCAGAAAACTATACTGTAAAAAGCATTTTTCATCAGGAATAAATGCCGTAGATAACAGTCACATTCATTTTTATATTGATTCATTCCATGCCAGTCAAAAGTTCTCTTCAAATTGACCATTAATTTGGATTGAATTGGTAATGTTGAAAATGGCTATCATGGGTTGTCTTCGGCAGTTAGACATATGCCGTCGCGGACTTTTTCATAGAACTTTTCGAGCACTACAAAATAGTCTTTGACCTATCTCTTATAGTTTACGCAGCGTCGCATGTAAAAGCCGGAGAGTACCGGGATTTTTCATGAAAAATCGATATTTCTTCTTATTTCTTCGTTATATAGGGATGAACCCTACATGAAAACCTCTCAAAAAAAATTTTCTACAATATAGTGAAAGTTTCATCAAAATCTGTCATCTGGTTCTTGTGTCCATAGAGGACAAACAATCACATGGACATTCACATTTATGATATTAGTATGGACTCGAAAATTTACTTTTTTTAATGAACTATCTTTAGGTTTGAAAGCCACACCACACAGCCTTTTGTGGTCTTACTGCATAACATTCGAAAAGACAAGCGAGAAGGAACTTTTTTAAGGCAAAGCAATCTGACTTCCTGATAGATAGGGATTGAAAAAGAAGAAAGTACCTAAAATCTGAACAATGAACGATACAGAAAGTCAGGAACTAGTAGATCATCGTATATATTTTCATGTTTACTTGATATAGAAGTGTGCATCCGCTTAATAAAAAAATGCACCTCAATAACCTACGGTAATTGTACATACGATAATTGAAATTAATAATAAAAAATAACCAAAGGTGTAGGATGGAACAGGGAGACATTACGCGGCGGGAGAGACGACGCAATTAGATAATTCGCGATTTTGGTGCAAGCAGTGCCATGTGCATCCAGACGTTTTACTTTTGCCGTTCTTGAAAAATCTGGTTGAAAGTACAATAAAGTTACAAGATATTTGGTGATATATAGTTGGTAAGTACCCAAAAGTTTTCAGGGTGTTTAGTTTGATCCCACTTTTTATTAAAAAACCTCTGAAAGTAGACGTTCTGTCAAAGACAGTTGGAAGTTGGGTTATTATAAAAGCTATATTCACTTATCCAACTTGCTGAATGTATTATATCAGGTTACTCTTGTACTAACCAGATCTTGTGATGGATATTACTTGCAGTATTCTGCTATAGACGGTGCAACTACTATACTCTTGCGAGAGCAATAAAACAAGTTTCGCGCAGCAGTAGGAGGGCCTTCGGATAGTTACTTTCCATCCAGAGTCAAATCGAGGAGATTTCACACAATCGTTTAGTTTAAACTGAATGGAAAGGACCCAAATCTGGTGTTCCCGGAATTCCTTTGTCGGAATCTTGCAAGATTCCAACCCAAATCTCTAAAACTCTGGTGTTTCCTGGAATTACCTTGCCGCAATCTCGAGCATAGTTCTGAGTACGATCCTGGTAATCTCTTAGGGCGATCGAAGGGGGCGTTGTTATGACCGTTTGACCAATACGAGCTTTATTGTGCGCAAACCAGACGATTCTGTTTGTTTTTATTGCTCTCGCTTGAATTTGGACAGAGTATAGTAGTACTTAGTAACGACTCATAGCTGAACCTAATGTTTGGTGGTCTAATAATGGCCATTCGCGCCGCCTTGGCTTAGAGTTGAAGTGTCACTTAAGCAAACTGAACTACTCGCAAAACTGTACCTAAAGTAACGCTTAACAACTAAACCAAAGCGTTGCAAGCGGCCCTCAGAGGCTCAAAATATGTGCGGCCTCATGTTAGATATTAACGAACCGCCACTGGTGCTCTCATTGGAATCGTATGAATCCCTTTCATGCATACTTCCAGATTATTCTTTTCGGTTTTATATGTTTCTTTGTTGATTGTTTAGTGTTTCCTGGAACGATTACGTTGTTTGTTAGGGCGCTGTCTGTAGGGGGAAATAGGGAATGAATGCCTGGTAATGGCTCGGGTGAAATCGATATAAACTGGATGAATTTTTGAAATGTAAAGTAGTCTTGTGGGTATAATTGAGCAATCGAAATTATCGAAGGGATTCAAAAGAAATATCATTCGAAACTGTTCTCTTGATTCTCTGTTGAGTGATATCATCATTATATTTGTTTTGACTCGGAATTTATAAATTATTCCTCCGAATTTTTCACAAGTTCATTCGATTTTAGATGACAATCGGTTGTCATACCAAAGTCACTTCTTGCTGCTGGTATACTTGTATTTGTGTCTGCATCAATGATTCCATACTTTAACAAGCCACTCTCAAATCCAATTTTCCACTAACATAAAGTTGTTCTTTGTTCACTTCAACTCTTTGATTGAAATTGGATCACAGTGTCGTCTGCACAATCAATATATTTTTTTGATTGAGAGAGCTAAAATAATACAATACATATTGAAACAAAAAATTACCTAGCTGGGGTTGGTGCATAACAGAAATATTATACAGGTCTGTAGTATGATGAAATGGGAAAAGGGAAAAATTCCTGAGAAAAAAAGCCTGACCTCGCCCGTTTCAGAAAAAATTTACTAAAAATATCATATCTGAGGATCTAGAAGGACATCTACGTGATCAGAAGAACATCTTCATGTAGTTCTTCTGTAGGCAGCAGAGAAAAACAGACTCTTCACCAATCTACCCGAAATTCTAGATCTGAAATAAAAAATGACAAAAGCAGAAAAAACTAGCTATTTATAATCAATCAAATGGTTTTTGAATTAACCCCACATTGCAGAAATTTTTCTTCATAAGTTAGTTATGACAGAAATGTCGCAATGTTTGAAAGAAATGAAAAAAACCAATCAATTTCCCTTTTTTGAATTGCTAAACATAAGAAAACTTATAACACAACAAGCTAAACCGTAACTTGGACTAAGTGAAAAATCAATGAGTACATAACTTTCAATTGTCCTCCTTCACGAAGAAGTTTCTCTGTTGCCATATGGATATCTTAGATCTCAACATCATGTTCAGTGGCTAATTTCGGAACGTAATCACTCTTGTCCTTCGAATTCCTTCAATATTCAAATTAAAATTCTCAGCCTTGTTCTCTGATCCTGAGAGTTTTTCCGAACCAGGTACGACCATCCTAGTGATGATTTTTCGGAACTTCAAATGTTTGAAGACCGCTACGGCACCCTAATGAAAGGAAATCATCTCCCATAGATAAACCAAACATCTCATAACACAAGAAAACAAAATATTTTGCAGGACCAAAAATTACGACATATTCCGAGAATTGTCAAAATGACAATAATAATCAATAATACATATATGTTTATACATATCAAAAACAAAAGTGATCCAATATCGTGCCCTGCGGAACACCGCGGGTATCAGTTTCTTCTTGGCACATGTTGTCTAGGAGTTCCATATAAAGGTTTGTTCATTGTGACGCACTGTATTTACTAAACGAATCGTAATTCTTGATTTTTTTTCTTTTGAGACAGTTCTAAAGTGGCGTGTCATTGAAATGACTAATCCGAAAAGTTCAACAGTTTTTTCTCCCTGCTAATGCCACCTCTCCACCTCATCGACAGTTTATTAGATAACTAAGGAACGAGAAAAAAATTGAAAGCATCGCAACTCCTGAATAATTGAATAATTATTGTGAAACGCACGATGACCGATAAACAGAAAGGTAATTTCGTCTCGGCATAATTGCGTAAGATGGATCCAGTTTTAGTGACTCTGAACATGCAAATAGACAATTACCAGTTTCACAAATTAATAATATAATATGCGGCTTGTTTCCAGCGTTTTTCTAGGCGATTCATTGGCGTGCAAGTAGGGAACTAGGTGAGAGTTCGGATTCGATGAAGAATATCGATTTTTCTTGATTACCTCAATGTTATTTGGTTGTGTTGATTTCAACATATCTTATTTATGTGATCAGAGGAAGGAAAAATCCCAATATCATATATATGAGCGGTTATCAATCTTCTGCTGTCTTTGATCATAATAACTATTCTGATATGGAACCATCATAAACAATAGCAGTATAGATATCTATTCTGAATGATGGTTGGTGCAAAGAATACAATATTTTTATGACCATTTCATCGAGTTTAAATTGAATTCTGTGTTCGTAACTCTACACCACTGGCAGGGCGAGACAATGATGTAAATCATTGGAAATAGAACATAACATGAAACGTTACATTGTCGTCTTATGAATGGACTTTTCGAAGAGACAATTTGTCAGGCCAGGAATGCCCGAGGGCTTCTTATTTCCAAGAACATAATGAAATTGTCCGTTATGAAGGAATCAGGGTACCTTGGGTAGTTTTTACTTCCGTCTGTATAATCTTCGTGATTCTTGTACTTCTCGAAACTGTACTCGATCTAATTATGGGTAATTTTCGAGTTTTTGTCGGAGAATACATTTCGACATTTCTTCCAACATTTTTTGTGAGTGAAGGTTGAATCTTGGATACTCTATGATAAAAGTTACTCGAAAAAGGCAGAAATAACATATATCGACTGTTAATTTTTGGGTGTTCACTTTCGGTCTTTCGTTTTCTCACTCTAGCATCATGCATAGATTGAAGCAACATTTTTCAATTTAAAAATAAATGTTTAAAAAAAGGTTCATTAGCAAAACATTTTTCCATTGTGAGTTGTGCAATAATGAAAAAATTACATACAACATTGTTGATGAATGGATTTTTGTGTAAATTGAAAAAATTAGATGATGACATGGTAT
Source organism: Hippodamia convergens (assembly GCA_038502775.1). Lineage (NCBI taxonomy): Eukaryota > Metazoa > Arthropoda > Insecta > Coleoptera > Coccinellidae > Hippodamia > Hippodamia convergens. Next base: position 83,907,383 of record CM076609.1, on the reverse strand, counting down.
TTTAATGAGCTTTTCTCTGGTGGGTACAGATTTCCTCTCGAGAGTCAGTTGCCCTTTAGGTGGGGTAACTCAGTTTTTCTGAAAGCTTGAGTCGGAGACAGGGTTTTGTGATATTTATTAGATATGCAAACGATAGCTCTATAAGGTTTAGATTGAAGTTTATGCTTTATTCAGTTATTCGATCACTAGATTACTACAAACAGCTGTATACAGGGTTATTCACGAATATGGCTCTATAGAATATTTTTAGGAGAGACACATGATTCAGGATTGAAATTCTAAAGATGAGATTCGAGTAAGAAGACGACTTCTCGAATATTTTTCGAAGGTTTTTCTGGAAGTAACATCAACTTTCGTTTTTCAAATGAGAAGACCTATTTTTTATTGCACAAATAGATTCTCCATTGAATTCAGAGTCTTTTTGATTCCAAAAGTTTGAATTTTCCTGAGAATATTCTCTTTAAATGAGGAAATACGAAAAAAAAATCTCAAAATTGAACTCTGTTGAAATACAGAGAACTTCGAGGTTCCTTCATTAAAAATTCTCATTTTTGGGATTCTCTGAGAAGAAAGTCTGATGCTTCTTTTCCGAGAGCGTGATTTTCAGAATATGATACAGGAGGTTACAAATTCTTTGTCAAAATAGAAGTGACCAAACATCAAGAAATCGTTTTTTACAAATTGGAACCCTTCGAAATCTTCGTCAAAAACTATAAGTAGGATACGTCCAAGACTTTTATCCCAAAATGAATATTTTTCGAGATATTCAGGAAAAACGATTTTTTCTTCAATTTTCAATCTTCTTCCGAATGTGTGTTCTTACTGAAAAATAATTAGCGGTCAAGTGAAATTTTTGGAAATCTCTGTTATCGAGAAAATATATTCTATAGTTCAAACGAGTCAAGTTCTTGAATTATCATCTGTAATGCGAGAGCAACAATTGGTTTAAAGTTTTCAATGTGAGTATTAGTGAAGTCAACGTAAAAAATTCTCAGGAATGCAGAAAAAAATAATTTGGTATAATTTTTAATGCTTTTGAAAGAATAATTAACTGCACATTACTGAAAATTCAAATTTCCCTACGATTACAAAAAAGAAATTCTCTCTTTTAGAAAATAAAGAAGAACTGAACTCGTCTGAACTATAGGAAATATTTTCTCGATAACAGAGATTCCACTTGACCGCCAATTATTTTCCAGTAAAAAAACACATTCGGAATGAGATTGAATTTCCTGAATATCTCGAAAAATATTCATTTTGGGATAAAAGTCTTGGACGCATGCTCCTATTATTTTTTGACGAAGATTTCGAATATGCTTTGAAAAAATGGGGTTCCAATTTGAAAAAACGATTGTTTTATGTTTCGACACTTCTAACTTTGACAAAGAATTCGTGACCTCCTGTATCACATTCTGAAAATGACGCTATCGGAAAAGAAGCATTAGCCTTTTTTTTCGGAGATTCTCAAAAATGAGGATGTTTAATGAAAAAACCTCGAAATTGTCTTTATTTCAACAAAGTTCAATTTTGAGTTTTTTTTTGTATTTACTCATTCAAAGAGAATTTTCTCGGGAAAATTCAAACTTTTGGAAACAAAGAGTCAGAATTCATTGGGGAATCTATTTTTGCAATAAGAAATGGGTCTTCTCATTTGAATAACGAAAGTTGATGTCACTTCTGGAAAAACCGGAATTCCTAGAACCATCAAAAAATATACGAGAAGTCGTCTTCTTACTTGAAGCTCACCTTTAGAATTTCAATCCTGAATCTTGTGTCTTTCCTAAAAATATTCTATAGCGGCATATTCTTGAATAACCTTGTATACGATTCTGAAAAGAATGAAGCATGTTATAATAAAATGCGTGTATGGTGGATGCAGACCTAGAAAATTATGAAATTGGTCGTAACTGTGTCCTGTCACAGGTGAGAATGCTAAGAGGGACATAGGTTCGGTTTCACAAAACTTTAATTGTGCGGTTAAAAAGCCTTACGTGAATTCGAATCACTCGTTTTGAAATTTCACCGAATCGCGGTGGTTCCAATTAATTTAACAGTACAAACAAAGTTTCGTGAAACCGACTGTTAGGGATGCAAAAAATAAACCAGAAAGGCTATGCTAGAATCTTTATATTTGAAATTATGCTGAAAAACAGTACCATTAATTTGAAAGTTTTTTTCTAAAATTTCCCTACATTTTATAAAGTTTATAAAGTGTATTCTATGATCGGCAAAGAGTCTTCGCACTAACAGCGACCAGTCAAGGTCGCAACGGTTTCACTAATCGCGTTAATCGAAAAACATCCCATCCTGTGCCAGCCCGTTAATTAAAAGGAAGCTCCAGATATCTACCGAGATCTCGACTGCTCCAAGAACAAAACGACGCATCCAATTTATCAACAACCATCACTCACGCAATTGTACGCAGGAAAAATGCGCCCTCGGGTTCCGTACCTCATCGCGCGATCAGATATTATAGCGGACCGTAAAGAGCGTCTTGATCCTGTCGGCGTACCGCAGTCCCGATCGATTTTCTTATCTAATGAAGCAATTTACAATAAATTACTGTAAATGCCACTCGGTGGCATTCAGGCCAATTGATGTCTACCGAAGTCGAGCGTTTATAAAGTTGTTGAACATGAATCTGCGAAATTATAAGAAGCAATAATTATGAGGTCGATGAAGCGTCTGATGTTGTTGGAGGCTCAGTCATTTAAGGAGCAGAGGAATCTTTATATTTATCCCATTTTGGATTTACGAGATTTTTTTTAATATGCTGCTTTGTGTCGTTGGATTTTGTTGTTGCACCGAGTTGTGACTGTAGAATTTTTCCGGAAGTCTGAAGTCTGTGTAGTTTCCTAAAATATCTAAATTGAAAAAAAGATGGCTCAACACTTTCGTTTCTTCTCTTCACGAATGAATGGCTGCGCTATGTGGGTGATACTTCTGTCGTATGGAGTCACGGAGTCGAAGAATTGGAAGGTTTTCTAACCCATCTCAACAGTAGGCACCCAATAATTTTCAGAAGAAGCTGGATTTATTGAATGGCGGAGGGGAGCAGCCATTTTGTAAGCAGGTTGATCATACCAAATTTCTAGGCGTTCATATTGATGAGCACCTGAATTGGAAAATTCATTGTGAAGCGTTGGTATCTAAGTTGCACCCCGTGGCCTATAAAATCAGAAACCTGAGATATATTTAACATGCAAACAGCTTATTATGCTATACCATGCCGAGGTGGAATCTCGCCTGAGATATGGAGTTTGTTTTTGGGGTTGGTCTACTGATGTAGCAGACGTTTTTTTTGGCACAAAAGAGCATAATACGAAGTATAGCAGGTATAAATAGTATGCAATCTTGTTCACAGTACTTCAAAGAATATAAGATCTTGACATTTTTCAGTTTGTATGTCTATGAACTGTGTGTTTATGTACATATGAATGGGCATTCGTTCATTAAAGTAAATGAATATCATGAAGTAAACACAAGACGAAGAAATAAAAGAATGCTTCACGTAGCTCTTGCAAAACAAGTGTTGGCACCTAACATTGCTGGTCCTCGAGTGTATAATATGTTGCCTGACGCAATCAAAATTCTTCCTTTGCGTAGTTTCAAGAAAAGCCTCAAAGAATATCTCCTAGATAAATGTCTTTATTACATGAATGAACTTCCGTAATGTGTGCTCAGATTCAATTTTAATTTTAAATAAACCTAATTTTTGTTTTTTCTCCTAGACTATTCTTTATACAATTATGTAAGATTGTCTCTAAGGAAAATAAAGAAATACAAATACAAAATATTCAATTCATTATGGAAATCCTACTGGAATACTCGCTCCATAGTCCGTTCAAATATAAGAAGGAGCTTTCTAAACAAACAGAATCGTCTGGTTTGCGCACAATGAAGCTCCTATTGGTCAAATGGTCATAAGAACACTCCCTTCGACCGCCCTAAGAGACTTCCAGGATCGTACTCGGAACTATGCTCGAGATTGCGCCAAGGTAATTCCAGGAAACACCAGAAAACTCTGGTGGTTTGGGTCGGAATCTTGCAAGATTCCGACAAAGTAATTCCGGAAACATCAGATTTGGGTACTTTCTATTCAGTTAAACTGAACGATTTTGTAAAATCTCCTCGATTCGACTCTGGACGGAAAATAACTATCCGAAGGCCCTCCTATCCCTACCGCTGCGCGAATTTTGTATTATTGCTCTCGCTTAAGTTTGAACAGAGTATAGTAATCCCTACAATACCCATGGGGTGTGGGAGAGATCGCCAAAATCAGAATTTTGCATTTTATTTTATTTTTGAAAAATGTTAGTTCAAATCAGTGGATTTACGACGCATTTAAAAAAGGTGCTTCATCTCTCCCTGTTTCACCCTAATTGGATTTTCTTGTTCAGTCCATTTTTCTGACTTAAGGCTATATGCATACATACGATTTTCTGTGGCGAGATCGTTTAGGGTTTAGTCGCAAAAATGAAACCCATACATTAAAATGGGAATGCACGCACATGCGATTTAATAATCGTCACGACGCATTTTGAGGCCACACGATTGTCCGAAATGAGAATGAGTAAAACTTTCGACAATTCAATCGCAATTCAGTTGCTGCCGAAGTCTGAACTTTTTTGTGTGAATATAAGTTTCTTTTTTTTGGAGTGACTTCATGAAGTCCTATTGTTAATATAATTTGGCTCGTAATAGTAGAGCCGCAAGCGGTTTTCAAGAAAATCCATGTTATAACTGAATGTAGTTGCGATTAATTAGTCGCAAGTGCGTGCATGAAACATTTCCGAATTTCTTTCTTGGCGATTGCGATTATTCAGTCGCGCCCAGGCTTACAATAAAACTTGTTGCCGCTCGAAAAGAAACTGATATAGGCATTTCGACTGAATAGCACATATGAGACAATAAAAATTTCACCTTTGACATCTAAGAAATAACGTCGAACTCTTAACAGTGATAGAATACTAAACAGAACTAGTAAATTCAAAGTAGAAACTCGGCAAGCACAATTATGAAGCAGCAATTCGTTAAGAGAGCCCCGCGTTCGTTAATTGTAACCCGACGTATTGGTAAAACCAATTTAGGTCAACCAATCTTCAACAACGAGCGACGTAGTACCCCGGGGCCCCGCGTTAAGTCCAACTTGACGTGTAAGAGCGGTAGCTGCTTCCAGCTAATGACGGAACGTACGTCCTCGCGAGCGAGAGGGAGACGGGGCCTTAGCCGGACAGAGACGGAGACAGGGGCTAATCTGCTCTTCAGTCATGTGGACGGGACAAAAACCCGTATTAGACTCGGCCTTAATTAACGCAAAAAACTCACGTTTGCTTCTGCTCTCGCTCCCCCACTGCCCCCGGATCGCCGGGAATGTGGGAAAGGGGCCTTAGTCCGACGTTCCGGGAAGTTTCGCGAGCTACGGATTCTTTCGGGAACGGGCGGGCGTCGCTACATCTAGCGGCGAAGATAGGTAACTCTGTATTTGTATATGAGATTTGTAATTTTGAGAATTTGGTTTGGTGAGATGATAAACGGCAAATTCGAGCTAAAAATGGTCTTAAACCGATGTATTTGGCTGTTGATGTAGACTTCGAGTTAATGATATTGTCAAATATAATAAAATAATTGATTTTTGTATATTTTGTACTTTTTTGTATTCCACCTAATTATTTCCTTCTTGAAAAAAAAAACAATGGTTAGTAGTACAACTTTATTCATCTCTTAGGCGAAACAAAGTTCGCCGGGTCACCTACCTTATCTAATTGTCGATTGCCACAATTGGTCCCACCACCAAATCCCCTGCGCTCTTTAGTTTCTTGGATAGGAAATGATTCTAAACACTTCTTGGCCAACATTATACCAGAATAAGTTATTATAATATTGAAGTTGATCTTTTATTTATCGATTGAGGCAGTACGAATTCTTCCGGGTCAGCTAGTTTCACAATACATGTCCACACAATACTGCCGCAACAATCGACGAAATCTCAGCAAATAGTTATCAGCATTTTAACGAACCATTGAACGAAATGAAAAATGATTCGTCGAGCTCCCTTTCTTGGTGGTTTCTTGTCCTAAAATCAAATAATTCAAAATTGTATTAAGTAGATATTTTAAATTTTAATAAGGGTGTGCATATAAGGAGGAGTTTCTGGAGAAGGGGAAAACTGAAAGAGAAACACTCTGGCAGAATCTCCAAGGGTTGGATCACTCCAAAAAGTTCCTTCGGGATTTTTAAACTGCAAGATCCAAAAGATTCGGATCTCAGTAAGAACCAACTACACCTTGTCACTGGCTTTCTTACAGGGCATTGTCGCCTCAGAAAGCACTTGCTGAGAATCGGCGTATCGGACAATGACGAGTGTAGATTCTGTGGGGAGGAGGAAGAAACTCCTATTCACCTAGTCACAGAATGCTTTGGCAAGGGAAGCCAAAGGAAACAATGCTTTGGTCAAGAGACCTGTAGGAGTGAGGAATTAACTTCACTGAAGCCTTCCGAGATATTGGATTTCATAAGATCTCTGGGATTGGAAGGCGAGCTGTAAAGCTTTGTCAGGGGGCACAACAGACCATAAGGTCGCAGTGGACTGTAACCCCTTTCAAACTATTAACTAAACCCCAAGTTTTAGCAGCGGATTTACAGATTTGCCGCCCGTAGGCTATTCAATTTTTGCCGCTTCTAAATTTTGATACCTTAGCCCTTATTCTCCAATCATATCAATAAAATTCTAACTTCATGATTTGTCCTCCATCATCCTTGTAACATCAAATTTTTATTTTTACAGCAAAATAGTATCAAAAAACATCATTTTAAGAAAAATTATCTCAATCATGTACTACTTGGAAGTAGGATAATCTTACATGACAAATATACATTTGGCGAACGTTGATAAATATTTTTTTATTACACTCATCGCATTCCGGAAACAATGCAATAAATATATCCATATTCTTCATTAGTATTATATTAGTTACATCATGAAAACATTACAATATAGGCAGAATCATTTATAATATTGTCGTTCGAAATTTTGTTCATTAACTGACTCTCTGCACCTCAGAGCTGAAGCTCTTAGTTTTTCTTGACTTAAAGTCGTTCGTGGGTAATTCTTCACTCTTTTCAAGTAAGGGAAGCTGGTGTACAAAGAGCCATACGTGGTACTATATCCAAGTTTGGATGAATATTTTATAGATTCTATTCCCGTAGGAATGACGACAAATGATTCAGAAATTGGTTTAATTGGAATTCTTTCAAAAGAAAGATAGCTTTCGCCTCTTTATAAAAAATATGAAGATCTGTTTTTTCATAATCGGGATGTTTAATGGACAACGTTTGTTGTGAGACATCATAGTATTTATCGGTCTCACCTTCTTATGATTGTGTTGTGTCAGGACATATGTTTGAGGCTTCCGAGCCCAAATCACTGCTTTTATTTTCACTTAAAAAAAAATTGTCAATATTAACTGTCTTCTTGCTTTTTTCTTCTAATTTTTGACATTTAACTTTGACAGTGGTAATAGTTTTTTGAAATAGGTAAGAAAAAGAGGTTCTGAAGGAGCAAAAAGAGCCCAATGAATACCTTCTTGAAATGTTTCCTTATATTCACCAAGAAAAAAAAGGAGGGGTATTCCTTGTGCACTGTCGATCGAAGTGAGAACGAAGATTTCTCTCTAATTTCTGAAATTCGTATTTTTTGAATGCATAATAATTTTTTTCAATATTGAGTCGAAATAAAAAATTCATGAACCAAATTTGCCGCCTTAGGCTACAGCATACTCAGCCTGATGGTAAATCCAACACTGCCAAGTTTTCTTCTCCGAATGAGAGTGTGGTCGCAAAAAAAATCGGCAACATCGACACACACCAACCCAATCGTCACGCCACCTGCAGCAACGCAAACGAACCACCCATCGGCGGAAAGCGTCGCGCCGATGTTTATTCCCGCATTTTCGCGAGAGGCATATATTAACGATATATCTTAACGGATCGCATTACGAATGCTAAAATATGCCATCTGGCCGATGATTTATCGCGCGCGGGCGAGGGGATCGGGCGACGTTTCGTGCCGTCGACGTCTCCGGCACCGGTATCGCTTGTATATGTGACAACAATGCATCGGCTTTTCCACTTCCGCGTTGCATACTAGACGCCGGCATCGGCTAGATTTAAGAGGATTGGGACGTGAGGGATGGAGATTGATCGGGGGTTGATACGCCTCGCCGGCCTGCATAAGAAGGTCTTAGTCTCGATGGTGAATGCATCCTCATTTGCATGACCTCAATCCAAGGGGAATCCTATTTACGAACATTCGCGATCGGCGCATCCACCAATTTCGAGAATAATAATATACTAAACGAGGAAAGAAACTGTAACAATTAAAAAGAGATGTATGAATTGAATTTTTTTGGTAAAACATAGATAGTGCAGCACTTCAAATCGCCAGTTTATTAGAGGAAAATCAATAAATCAGTAGATTCTTCAAGAACGGCAAGAGTAAAACGTCTGCATGCATTTTAAGACTCTCAATACAATGTATGGCCTCCACGGGCATCAATAACAGTTTGACATCTTCTTTGCATACTACACACGAGGTTGTTGAACATTTCTTGGGGAATTTGGTTTCATAAAAAGGCAGAAGCACTCTCAGATCATTCATGGATTTTGGGGTAGGTTGATGATTATCTAATCTTCTTTATGGCATATCCCATGCATGTTCTATGCAATTCGAATCTGGTGAGTGAGGAGGTATTGGTAAATGTGGAATACCAAGCTCCTCGCGCGCATTCTCAACTATGGCTGCACGGTGCGGTTTAGCGTTATCGTCTAGAAATTGAAGAGTTTCACCAATAGCAGCGTGAAAATTTGGCAAAACATTGTCAATGACATGCTCCTTGTAGTATAAGGCGGTCATATTCCTAGGACAAATGTGTAGATCTGTGCGCCTCTTGAAACATATCCCGGCCCATACCATAACACTACCCCCTCGGAATGGATGGACTTCTTGGGCATAGCGACGATTAGGGGTATGCGTGGAATTGTTCATAACCTTATTGTTCGAGAATTTGAAAATCGTTTATATCTGGATTCATCAGTGAAAGGGACACAACGTCATTGATCGATCCAATTGATATGTTGGATTGCCCATTCCAGTCTTTGACGCTTATGGTCAGGTGTTAATGGAACTCCTCTTAATGGACGTCTAGAACCTAGATTCTTCTCTCTCAAACGTCGTCTGATGGTTTCGATGGAAACTTGGACCCCACTTGCATTTTGAAGAGTATTCCGTAGCATTCTACCCATAGTTGTAGGCTTTCTTTTCGCCGAATTGGTGATGAAACGATCCTGAGCAAGTGTTGTTTTTCGTCGCCCACTAAGCCTTAGTCATTCCAATACAGAACCTGTCCCCTGAACCTATTCCAAAGTCAAGATATCACACTTTGGCTGACTTGGAGCCTTTCAGCTACAACAACCTGAGTAAGGCCACCCTGTAGCATTTCGATAGCCCTATTAGCCTCAGCGTTTGTTAATTTACGTCTTGGCATTTTCAGAAAATTCGAATCAAATCGAAGCCGTTGATAAACTAACTCCATTTCAAAATAAGAACATTCATGAAGCATAGGCAAAATACCAAACTTCAGAAAAAAGGCGACCAGGTTGTCGAAATGTCTCATACTGACTTTTATTGGATTCAAGTTGTTATTGAGTTTTAAATGATTTTACAGCTATTTTCTCGAAGATTACATACTTTTCAAAACGATTGAATACGATATCCCTAACACTTGTGGGGCAGTATACTTGAATTACATTTATTTTGTACATTCGAACTGTTAACTTTGTACCACATTTCTTTTCTTCTTGTGACATTTCCAAGTTAATGGTATGATGTATAATTTGAATTGTAGAATTGAATTTATTATTATCATTATCAATTTTGGGGATGTTGACCCTTCAACGATGAAAACAATACATAATTAACTCAAATATGAATAACTTTCCACATTTTCACCACATTGCAATCGGCTTTGAAGCTCCAGCAGCCTGTATCCGAGTTTTCCCTTGCTCATTTTCGACTGACGCCGCCGTCGCCTGTCGAATTAATGCAAATCGACGCCGCGTCATCCGCGTCCCAACCGAGAAACCGCTGGACGCATCCGTCGTTACGAGATATTAATTGTGAGAGGCCGTATTATTACGACATTAGCACTTTGTGAACAGCTTTTCGGCGGCGGCGTACTCTGCATAAATTTGAATTTATGCAGGGCAAATTAGCCGGTCGGACATTGTTTGGATTGTGCATCTCGCTGTGGCATATTTCAGACGTTCTGGGTCTTTCGGTCTTCAGCGGGAGAAGTTAATTAGGCGGGGGATGCTGGGTGGTGTTTGGGTTGGGTTCCTTGTTTGTTCGACGTTGCGTTTTTGTGTTTTTCTAGGGCGGAGGAATGATCGAAGGCTGCATGAGGTGATGTGTTTTTATCGTTCATCGTGTTCATTTCCATATAGAAAATTGAGTGTAACTTTCGGTTCTTCTCCCTCAAAACACAATTTCAATCCTAGATACCTTGGAAACAAACTTGATTCCTCTCTAAATTTCAACGCTCATTTAGATGATTAGCGTTTGAAGCTTGAAACTCGTAACAATATTCTTCAGAAACTAGCTGGTTCCTCATGAGGCGCTGATGCAATAATACTTTGTACTGCTGCGCTAGCTTTGGTTTTTTCTGCTGAATATTGTTGCCCTGTTTGGTTGAACAGTGTTCATGAAAAAAAAATTGATGTCCAACTAAATTTCTATGAGGATTATTATTGGAACTATCAAGTCTACACCTACTCCTTCGTTACCAGTTCTCTCAAATATTGTCCCTCCCCATATTCGCAGAGAGCCAACAGCTTTGAATTTTTAGAACAAATTCAAATCCTTTGCGAATTCATTTCCCATACTCACCTATATTCCAGATAATAAGGTCCCCAGATTGAAGTCGCGTAAACTTTTTGGTCAAATTTTCTGATTGATATGAACAGAAGAGACAAAGAAATTTGGTAATTTGAATGGAATGTATGCAATTTTTACAATAAAGATCTTATTACTGATCCTTCCATCAGAGTTCCTGGTTTTGACCTTACCAGGAGAATATGGTCTGTTCTAAATCGTATTAGAACAGGCCATGGACGATGCAACAGCATGCTCTTCCGATGGAATTCGGTTGAGAGCTCTAGTTGTGAATGTGGGGAGAATGTGGGGAGAATGATCTTATAAATAGTTGTCCCATTTATAAAGATGGTTTCGCGGCTATACATAAAGTAACAAATGCATTTCTGGAATGAGTGGGTAATTTCAAAATAATTTGATTTATTCTAAGTAATTGGTTTCTTTTCTGCTTTTGTCTTTTTTCATTTCAGATTAAGAATTGCGAGTCCTTTTGTGAAGAAAATGTTTATCTTAGCCCATCGACAGATAACAAGAAGATGTACTCTTTAATTACACTGATGTCTTTCTCGATTTTCCTGATTTTAAATATTTTAAGTAATTTTTTTTTCACGGGCGAGTTAAGGGTTTTTTGCAGCTGAGATTTTTTCCCTTTCCTCATTTAATCATACTGCAGACCTGTATGGATTTCCTGTGTTGCACCAACCTCTATTCACTCGAAAAATTGGCATCAATCTCTTAATTCTAGAATTACATGTCTCTCTCTC